>APFE030565378.1:27717-93283 GCA_000404065.3 Pinus taeda | reverse complement strand
AGGAGTCTAAGACTCTCTAGTGACAAACAAAACAAACAAGAGCAATCCTTCTCTAAACATACATTATTCTATGAGAAACCAAGTGTTGTTCGATCCTACCTTAAATCCAACGCTTGTTGTAGCAGTCCAGCCCTGCTGATCCAGATGAGCTCCTCCTTCACTTTAAGACCTGCATACACTAACAGTCAAACGATTACATAACACCTGAATATTTCATAAAACAAAGCATATTCATCATATAGACCAAGAAGTACATGAAATAATTCATTAACAACAAATCATTGAGAAGAATGGACTTATTTGTATTAAGGAAACAAAAAAGGAACCATTACAACCTGAGCCTTGGTGTTGTGCAAGCTCCTCCCAGGGTCTAGCAAGAGATTTCCTCTACTTTGACAAACTCACCCACTCCCAATATGGCAACAAGGAAGGATAGTGATCTCTCCTCACAAGTCAACAATGGAAGTCCTAATTCCAGCAGCATTTACCCTTTAGAATGTTCAGCTTTCAACTTCACCTCCTTTGGCCCAATGCCTGTATTTATAGTACTCTAGAGGAAGTTATTCAGTTCCAACAGCAATGGGATACTCCCTCTTTTGGATGGGGTAGTTCCTCTCTTGATGGGATAAGTTCCTCTATCATAGGGATGCATGAACCATCTCGAGGCGCTCAATACACGTCAAACAATCTTCTAGAATGCTCTAGAAGTGACCAAAAGTAACTTTTTTACGATGAAACTCGCGCCTTTTGACCTTTACAGGAGTACGCACCCATCCCTTGACTTACAGAGCGTACAAGTATGCAGGTACAATGAACTTGGGATGCGTACACGCAGGCAAGGTAGAGAGAACCTGCGTACCCAGAGATAAACATGATTTTTAATGACTTTCTCTCTTTTCTGAAGTTTGACATGAAGAGCAGAGGTATGAGGCTTGAAAAGGAGGATAATATGACTATTGACGGAGCCATATTAACTGCAGATAGTCATGGTGACAAATTTCAGTGTAACACAGTGGATAAGGAAAAAATTGAAAAATTAAAGGGGCCATCAATGGTAAAGATTTTGTCGAGATTTTGAGTTATGATTTACTAATTCAACATGAGGTAAAACATTTATTCATAACTAAACCAACTTTTTGAGAAGGATACTGAATTTGATGAAGCAAACATAAATCTAATAAATTTTTCCATTCCTAATGAGGAAAGATGGGACAAACTATGTGAGCTAACCAACTGACAGGGTAGTAGATGTTTCATAAACAAAAGACAAAATTCTAGGAACTTAAAACATAACAACAACTTTTCAGCTCCTCGAGGGGGAAACCTCCTTTACATTATACAAATGAAAATTTCTTGGATGATACAAATGACAATACCTCGTTTCTATATATAGGAGTCTAAGGGGTCATAATATAATAAAATCTGACATAACAATAATAATGTAAGGGCACAGCAATAACAATAATGGGCTTCTATGGTGCACAACAATATAATAAGGGGGTTGCACTAATAAAAATAAGGGGTTACACTAGTAGTATAGGGACCTAACATGCCCATCTCCTTCAAAAAGTGTTGTCCTGAATGCTTGAGTAGTTTTGGATGCTTCTATATAAAATTCTCCTCCTCCCATGTGGAATCTTCAGTAGGTATTAAGTTCTTCCACTTGATGAGATACTCTGAAATTGATCGATTTCATAGCTATTGAGTTGTTGTTTCCATGATTGCTTCAGGTTCCAATATGTTTTTTCCTTCCTCGTCAAGTTCCGACAATATTGTTTAAATTGGGAGCTTGTCACCTATAACCTTCTTTAAGCATGAAACATGGAAAACTGGGGGCACTCGAGAAGATGTAGGAAGCTCCAATTTGTATGTCATAGTACCAATCTTTTGTAGCACCTTGTAAGGACCATACTACTTTGGTGATAATTTATTATCATTCTTAGTTTGCTTGAGGGACATTTGTTTGTATGGTTTTATTCGTAAAAATACCCAGTTGCATATATCAAAACTTCTTTCGTTGTGATTTTGATCTTCTTGTTGTTTCATTCGATTCTGCACGAAAGTGAGGTTATCCTTTTTCTTCTTGATATGTCCTTCTACCTTGAGGGTTGGTTCCTGGTGTATATCCTCTTCTTTTGACGTTTCTTCATCCTTTTCTTCCACCTCTTCACAACCATTGTAAAATAATTTATTCTCATCACACATATGACCTTTAGTGTATTTTCCATCACAATCGTAGCAAAGGTAATTTTCTCCTTTTTCTTCCACTTATTATGGTGTCAACCTTGTATGTTGTGGAAGGCTAGGAGTGACAACACTTCCATATTTATAATTGTGAGCACTAGGATTTCTTGTTGCCATAATTTTGCTTTCAATTTCTTTTTCCAGCCTGAATGCCTTCTCCAATGATCAGGTTCCCAAAGACAAACCTCATGTTCAATGTTATCCTTTAAAGTCCCTATGAAGGCATCAATCCTTTGCTTCTCTGCAATATCATTTAACCTTATACTCAATTTTTGGAAGTCCTCAATGAGCTCTGCCATTGAACCCTTTTGTTTGAGATTTATCAATTGGCTAAAGAAGGTGTTTCTCTTTGTATCCTCATAATGTTCTATCATTTCCTCCATGAAAATTGACCAAGTGACAAGTGGTTTATGAGAACAAAGCCCTTTATACCATAAAAATTGATTCGATTCTAAATATAAAGATGCAATATGTACCTTTTGTAACAGTTGCACATCATGTAGATGAAAATATTTCTCCATCTATAGTATTCATGTTATGGGATCCTTCCATCAAAATTTCTCATATCGATCTTTGGAATATGTTGGGTCTTCAATCCAATGTTAGATTCTATAAAATCACGATTAACATTTATTTTTTTCTCATCATGGGTTTCCTCTACTACCTTTTTGTCATTAGGAGGCCTTTCTTGTAGCAACCTTGTCCCACCTTCCTTCAAAACTTCCATGTCTTTCTTCAAATATGCTTCCATACTATTGATATTATATTCCATGGCACATATCAAACTATTTATCTTGGCTTCGATCGCATTCTTCAAATCATCCATCCAATTTTGCTTATTAGTTGTTTCTATTTTTTTAATTCGAGTCATTATTTTTCTTCTGTTTAGAAGCTTGATATTTAAATGACTGTAACTTTGTAATTTCATATCTTCAAGTTCTGAAATTTTATCCTATGGTAACCCTCTGAGTCCTCTTTCTAAACTCGCCAATCTAATCAATATTAGATTCTTCAATAAAGAGTTATTCCAAATCTCCTATGATGACGTGATTATAGACTGTATAATCAATATTAGATTCTTCAATAAAGAGTTATTCCAAATCTCCTATGATTGGTATAAAGATGTTCAAACTATGGATTCTCCGATCACTGATTCAAAATACACAAACCACAGATCTCTTAAATCCAAGATTATAGACTGGTTAAGTAGAAAGAACTTATATGACCTGCCACATGTCACGTTCTCGAGCTTCGGACTTGAATTTTTTTTTTCAAAAAACTATAGTACGTTATGTTTCTATAAATTCCTACGAAATTTCAATATGATACTCAAAGAGAAAATCATGACAATTTTCCCAAGATCACCTGTTTGGGATGTAATTCGAGAACCTGCAAAAACCCTAAATGTCTTGAACCATATCTATGAACATATAGCGAAACAAGATCTAAAATTGAGGCCAGATTTTAATTAAGATTTCAGCACAAATGGGTTTTAATTTAAGCATCTGAGAGTTTGTAGAAAAAAACGTAAACAAAAAATTCCACAATGACCTATTTGAGATGGAAGTTTGGAGCTTGCAAAACCCTAACTTCCTTAGATTATATCTCTGAAATTATAGTGAGACAAGATCTGAAATTCGAACCTAAGGATCATCTAGATTTCAACCCAAATGGGTTTTGTTTTTAGCTTCTGAAACATCGCAGAAACAAATTTATAGCAAACATTCCATGATGACCCGTTTGGAGCAGTGAAACCCTAGAATCCAAGGCTCCGATACCAAATGTTATCAAATGAGCTCACAAAAAGATAGAAAAGATACATCAACGACTTCAAAATCAACCTCTTCGAGGAGAAAACCTCCTTTACATTACACAAATGAACAATTCTTGGTTGATACAAATGACAATACCTCCTTTCTATATATAGGGGTCTAAGGGGTCATAATATACTCAGAGTTGATATAAAAATAAGAATGTAAGGGCACAAAAATAACAATAGTGGGCTTCTATGTGGCATATCAATATAATAAGGGGGTTGCGGTTACACTAGTAGTATAGGGAACTAACACATCAGTGTGTCCTTATATATTTTATTATGTTCTTCCAAGCACATAAATTTAAGTTTCCATTACAGAGATTAGATGCACAAGGAAACCCCTAGCCTATAGTTCATTGGACTTCCTTGGCAAGGAAGCTACACATGGCCCTATGTCTTTTGAGTAGTGATGTAATTATGAGGATTTCACTTGAAATTAAAAGAATTCTTCACCTCAACAGGAAAACAAAAATTGGAGACTGGTATATTTACCATAATTACACAAAGATCAAAGTTTATGGATGTGATTTACCTCCTTACAGGTTGCCTACATATGTACCAGTCAAGTTTTTTTCACTACAATATATAAGACAAATGGTGAATATGGATAATCTACACTTTATTTCTAGTAAGAAGAAGTTTCAGTTCAAATTGAAAGCACAGATAGGACCATTCATTGTCAATACTAGAGCAATGACAAAGGAGGCAGATTCTATGTTAAGGCAAATGAAATTCAAATTGTGTTTCACCTGGCCTTATGACCCCTTGTGCATTATTTCTAAATTAAGCATTGAACAAAAGACAACTCCTTATGAACATACACTAAGGCTAGAAATAGAACAATATGTAAATCAAGAGGAGTGGCAGGAGAATACACTACAAGAGGAAGAGGAGCAAGTTGTTACTTCAAAAACTTCACAAAATCCAGTTCCATATGAGAAAGAAAAAGAAAGGCCAAGAGAAAGTTTATCTCCTTCAGTTTCAGAAAATTCAAGAGACAAACTTTTAGGTGTTTAAAACAAGAAAGAAAAAAATACTCAAGGAGACCCTTTTCACGTAACAAGTTCACAAGAGTAGCAAACAATGGTACTAATACGTTTAAATATTGCGACATTTCCTAGGATTGAGGAGGTATCCCCTGATTGTCCTATGTCATCAGTTTCCCGTGGTATAGAGCAACAAAACATTTTTTCCAGGTATAAATAAATCAAAATAAAAAATGAGGCACTCAAAGCCACTACATACTCTGAGTTTTGGAAACAAACCTCATCCACTCAACAAAGGCTTCTTTTTGCACTGTAAATAGAGAAGGGACAATTTTAGCTTACATTTGGAACCCAAAATTCTAGTTCCTAAAACTGTTGATGATTACAAGACATCTATTTTTTCCTTTGACACTAAACAAATCCATGAAATTGACCAAATTGATTTGCACAAACAAGCAGGTGAAATGACTTATTCCACTTTAACCATTTCATCCATGGTAGCATCAAAACTACAGGTCTCACTGAACAATATTCATACATAGTTAAAGATGGGGAAGTTGTCTTCTCTGGCCAAAGATACCAGGATAAAATCAATGGAGGATATTGTACTAAAATTAGGATATAGTCCTAGTGATGTCAAAGTAGCAAAGGAAATGATAAAAAAGTAAGAACGCTAATATCCAAGCACTAAGGAAGTAGTTGAATCTTCCAAATATACAACACCCATAGGCCAAAGAAGTTGGACATTTGGAGATCAATAAGGAAAACATGTTCAAATGGTAATTGAACAAAACCTCCAAATACAAAAAATGGAAGCTGAAATGGAAACATTATTAAAATAAAAATAACAACAACTCATTGTTTCAATAGCTATCCCCATAGAAAAAAATTCCATTGCAGGTACTTCGATAGCAGGAACATCCATAACAACAACTTTTCTAGCAGACATGGTGATATGGAAGCATATTTATCTAAAGCCATGGGATACTTGACACTCAAAGGTCAAGAAATTGGTAAACTCAATTTAGAATTGCAGAAACTATAGGAACAAAAGTTGAAGACTGGTAATGCATATGTAACTGAAATAAAGAAAAATTTCAAGTTAACAAAATAAATAACTACATGTGAAAGTGAATTAGTAATGGCTCTCAGACCATTTCTCAATAAAAGGAAAGCATATGGTTAAATATAAATGAATCTATGATTTACTTGTGGCCATCTATAGAGATAATTTTTGAATAGGAAGAATTGTTGTAGAAGTCAAAGGAAGAATTGCAGAAACTATAGGAACAAAAGTTGAAGACTGGTAATGCATATGTAACTAAAATAAAGAAAAATTTCAAGTTAACAAAATAAATAGCTACATGTAAAAGTGAATTAGTAATGGCTCTCAGACCATTTCTCAAGAAAAGGAAAGCATATGGTTAGATATAAATGAATCTATGATTTACTTGTGGCCATCTATAGAGATAATTTTTGAATAGGAAGAATTGTTGCAGAAGTCAAAGGAAGTAGTGGCAGTGGTGAAGAGAGACCTGGTTCACAAATGAGGAGATGCTACCAAATTAATCATAATTCTAAACTCTAAAACAAAGGAAGAGCTTGAAGAATGTGGAATTGAAGACAAAACAAAAACTATCCTCGAAGTGAGAAGAATGTTGAGCAAAAGAAACTCAATTCTTCAGTTAGAAAATAAGTGTCATAATATGAAAGTTCGTATTAAGAAGTTTCACAGAAAATTTAACATTTTGTAACACCAAAAGGGACTTCCAGGTCTACAAGGCATTGGTGAGAAGTTAATTCCTCTTGAATATTATTAGCATAGACTACATCACATAGTAGTGGATAAGGCAAAATTTGCAAAAATTAAAGGGGCCATCAATGGTAAAGATTTCGTCGAGATTTTGAGTTATGATTTACTAATTCAACATGAGGTAAAACATTTATTCATAACTAAACCAACTTTTGAGAAGGATACTGAAGTTGTTGAAGCAATCATACATCTAATAAAGTTTTCCATTCCTAATGAGGAAAGACGGGACAAACTATGTGAGCTAATCAACTAAAAGGGTAGTAGATGTTTTAGAAACAAAAGACAGACTTCCGGGAACTTAAAACATAACAACAACTTTTCAGCTCTAGTCATTAGTAATTTTCGTCGAATTCTATGTAAGATGTCAAATTAGTTAAGATTTCCTATTTTCTAGTTCTATTTTTGTAAAAAATTCAAATCAACTGAATTAGATATTTTATAATAATTTTTTTAATTAAGTCTAGATATTTTTAGAAGAAAATCTATAAATATATTGTAATTCAAACTAGGAAGGGTTGAACCCTTGTGATAAGCTCTTGAGCACGATTGTAATTTTCTGAGCTATTTTTGAAATTAATAGAAGGATTATGGACTCATTTTGAAGTAGATTTTGTTCTCCTATGAGTTTCTTATTATGTTTCCATCTTTATTTGTTTCTACACATGCTTAAAGTTGATAGGAAATCAGGGTAATATAAGGTTGAATATCAATCTTTCTGAATCCCCTACAAAGTTATAATTAATTACAGTGATTAATTAACTCAAATTATTTGTCTAAATTGACTCCTCTACATAATTTAATTGTTGCTTCCTATTATCTTTAGATATGTTATGTTTGGTTGTAAAGGTTTTTTACATGCATCATCTATATATGACAAGTTAAACATTTTATTTGAATGTTTAAGGAATCATAAAGATCATCTTAAACTCTACCTTTCATAAATAATTTAAAGCTTAATTATTTTAAAGGTGAAGAATCAACCCTTTTAATATAAAAGAGATAATTAGGATCTACATTTGTTTAATAGTTTAGAACATTGGTCATCCAATCCCCAAATTAAAAAAACATTTTAGATGTTTTGACAAAATTCTTTAGCTTAGAATTGTCTACAAAGGACAACATTAGATTAGCACTGTTGTCGGGGAACGAAAATTTGAAGTTTCGTTTCTCGAGGACAATGATAAAGCTTTCTTCTTAAAGGTGAATAAGAAGTTAGTTGGCTAAAATAATTCACCCGGCGACTCCATTAGGTAAAACTGGCTTCATGTAAGCATACTAGGTCTCATTATTACTTTGACCTTCAATATCCATTATTAGATCCGACAAGGTTAGTGAGAAATGCCTCTGCCAAGCGTAGATTAGAATCATCTTCTTTTATTCCTACATCTCTTCCACCTTAAACTATATCACAACCTGATCGTTTTCAGCCTATTCCGATTCCTATAGAATTATAAGATCTACCACCAAATGTGTTAGAAGTATTATCTAAGGGAGTTGACATTCAATCAACTCTATTGGTTCATCAATTTGAATCAATTCACCTTCCCATTTCTACTTCATAGATACCTGATCCAGAATCTCAATTAGGGCTTCAATTACCTAATTTCAAACCAACTGATTTTATTTCTTCTGTGATACATACCTACCCACCTAATTCTATCAAACCTGAGGAAGGTTTTACTATTTATACCAATCCTTTAGCTTTTGAGGAAGAAGATAAATCTATTCCAGAAGTTCAGAAATTAGTTATCCCTTCTCAACTTATTCAACCCCCTTCTACCTCCTATCATACCTCTTAATATCAAGTAATATCTTCTCGATATCCTCCTTCATCATCATCATCATCTTCTTCTTCTTCTTCTTCTTCTTCTTCATCTTCACCTACATCACCACATTCTATGGCTGGCTTAAGGACAATGATAGCAGCTAGTTATGCAACATTAATCCTTCCTCCTGCAACTCAAGTTCATCCTTTTCGAGATGGATATCTGAAACATTTACTGAGAGGGCCAAGTGATGAAATAGTGAGGCAATGAGTGTGTATTCATTTGTATATCACATGACTTCATTAAGGAATTATTTTAATATGCTTATGGTAAAGTGATACAAGCTAGTGAACTACAACATATGCATCACTAGTATGCTTATTTTCTCCCTCAGGATGCACTCATCACCAATAAGTCTTATGATCAATTCCCCATAAAATATAAGAATTCTATACCTTGGGGTCATGTTGATTGGTTTAAAACCCCAGCTATCACTTTGGATATCTTCAAGGAAGTAACATGGCTAACGTTTCCCCCACTATTAAAGTGGATATTTTTATTAAGCCTAACATTATCAAGCACATTCTCTTTTATGAATTATATTCCCCAAAGCTTGTGGCTGGTAGAGCCTTGTTCTAATATTTTTGAGATGTATTCATTTTATTTAGAAATTCCTAGATTTGAGCCTATCATTATAGAATACCATATTGATACATGTCCTAATACATCACCAGTATGGTAGAAATGAAGGCTTATTTATATTAGTAAGACTCTATGCATTGAATCCTACATTAAGAAACATTTTCAACATGTTTTGAATTGTTGGATCACATACACCATTTTGATATCTAATCTGGTCCCCATCAACAAGAAGCGAGGCATTGTTAATGCCTCCATTGATTTCCATAATCATAATAAGACATTGTGCATTAATTCCTACACTAACAAACCTTTTCAACATATTTTCAGTTATTGGATATCTTACACCACTTTTTATATCTAATTTGATGTTGATCAATAAGAAGTAATGCATTGTTCATGTCTCTATTGATTTCCATGATTATAATGGGGTCTATGGCAAACATAGTTACCCTACTCCATTAATTGACAAATTTATTAATGATTGTGTGGGGCATGGAGTTTTATTATTTATTGATGGATTCTATGGCCATAATTAGATTTGAATTCATCCCAAAGACTAGTACATGACCGCTTTTACCTCTCCTTGGTGAACAATCAACTATAATGCCAAGCCCTTCCATTGAAAAATCTCAATTCCACTTTCTAGTGGGTTGTGCAATAGTGTTTAAATGACTTGGCTGGCATCATTCCTTCTTATATCAATGACCTAATGGCTCATTGAAAGAAATGTTCATAGCACCTAGAGGATATTTAAAAAGTTTTTGTTAGTGTCAGAAGTATCATATTTAATTGAACTTGCTTAACTGTATATTTTGCATTACTGTTGGTCATTTTTTGGGGTTCATTTACTCTCCAATCTTGCTACCAAGGCCCTATACCTAGACAACTATTTCAACGAATAGAAATAGTCATTTTGCTGTAAAATGTAGAATTTGTAACATAGATATAAATTTTCATTATTTGTAAACCTAAAAATATCATAAATTTTATGTTTTCATTATTACAAATAATAAACATAATTATTGCACTATGGAAAAGATGATGTAATGCCTTGTTATGTTATGTTATGTTATCCAACAATTTTGATTTGGTCAAATTACATAAAATAAAATATTAAATTAAATTAAATTTAGTAAAAATTGTTTAAAATAAATTTAAAAAGGTATAGAACATATATATGAAACCAATATAAATCCATCTTAACTTTGATCTATCAAGCATGGACAAGGATCACATCTTTTGAGGTGGAAAGTTTTCCTAAATTTTGCACCTAGAGTAATTTGATCTATGTAGATCCATAGTTAAGATGGATCTACTGTAGTCCATTTCATTTACACATTTTTATTTTAATGTATTAGTTATTACTTACCAATATAAAATTAATCTTAAATGAGATAAATCTATTTGGAAATTATTCCAAATATTAGGGTGTAGTATCTTGAGCTTTATGTATGGAGTTGATGGCTAGGTGTTGTAGATAGAAAGTGACTCCTCATGTAATCATGGTAGTGATGAGATGAATGTTTATGTATGCAGTTGATGGCCAGGTCTTATAGATAACAAGTGACTCTTCAAGTGATCATGGTAGTGATGAGATGAATGTCATAGGGATGGATTGCTAAGTATTTTGTCATGAGTTAATGTTCCACATTATGGGCCACCTTCATGATTGCTAAATATTTTGTCATGAGTTAGTGTTTCACATTTGGCCCAGCGTGACGTTTTGGGTTTTCACATGGCACTAAATGCTGATATTTAACTGATATTGTGTTTTAAATTGATGTCATAATTTGAGAAGGCCGCTTCTTTTGGCTAAAAAGGAAAATAAGAGTAATCTTTGACTTTCTTTTATTGTGATGTAGTTTGCTAATCAATTCAATTCATATTTTGCTGTTCTTTGGGGCAGGGCAAAAGAAGAGTAATGAGACGTGGCAAGCATCAATCTTTGACTTTCGTTTGGAGAGATGTATTTTGTTTTTCGATTCATATTTTAAAATTTAGAGTGAGTCGCAAGCATGTTTACCACGACATTGAAATCTCCAACACATATTAGCTATCTTTTTGGTGGAGTCTCAAGTATTACATCTCCAGCGTGGGAAGCACGTCGTTAAAGCCACCAGAATTTAAAAAAGAAGGCCCGTTCGGTGTCCGCATCCTCGTTCAAATGTATAAATACACCCCGCATCTCGGAACCTGAACATGCATCCATCGGATATTGAAGGAGATTTAAGAGTAGCCAAAAGACTTGATCATGATGGAACGCTGGAGCTTGAGAACAACTCCCGTTGTTTTCTTCGCTGTTCATGCATTCATGCTTTCCCTGGCGGCCGCCTCTTCAAACAGCTTTGAGGGAGACTTAAACTCCTACTACAAATACGAGTCATCTCCCGACGAAGAAAGGGGAAGGCACCACTACAAGTCTCCATCTTTTCCAATTCCCTATTATTACAAGTCTACCCCACCACCATCCCCATCTCCTCCTCCTCCCTATTACTACAAATCTCCACCTCCACCCTCCCCATCTCCTCCTCCTCCCTATTACTACAAGTCTCCACCACGACCATCCCCATCTCCTCCACCTCCCTATTATTACAAGTCTCCCCCTCCACCATCCCCATCTCCTCCTCCTCCTCCTCCCTATTACTACAAATCTCCACCACCACCCTCCCCATCTCCTCCTCCTCCCTATTATTACAAGTCCCCTCCACCACCGTCCCCTTTTCCTCCTCCTCCATATTACTACAAATCTCCACCTCCACCCTCCCCATCTCCTCCTCCTCCCTATTATTACAAGTCTCCCCCACCGCCATCCCCATCGCCTCCTCCTCCCTATTATTACAAATCTCCCCCACCGCCATCCCCATCTCCTCCTCCTCCTCCTCCCTATTACTACAAGTCTCCCCCACCGCCATCCCCATCTCCTCCTCCTCCCTATTACTACAGGTCTCCCCCACCGCCCTCCCCATCTCCTCCTCCTCCCTATTACTACAGGTCTCCTCCACCACTGTCTCCATCTCTGAACTTGCTCAACAAATACCTATATAAATCACCACCTCCTCCTCCCCCATATTACTACAAGTCCCCTCTGAACTTGCTTAACAACTACTTATACAACTCCCCTCCTCCCCCGTATTACTACAACTCGCCGCCGCCAACACCAATCTATTAATGAGAACGTGAAGGTACTTTTGTTGTTGTTGCAAATTTCTCGGGTGCAGCCAGCAAGCTATTTAGAGTAGCGGGTTTCAACTTTGTTACCATAGATTATAATAGAATTTCAAATAGTAGCAGGTTTCAACTGTCTTACTATAGAATATAATAGAAGTTCTCATTATTTAATTATGTAATTGGTTTCTAAACTCTTCATGAATTTCGTTGCTTTGGTTTCAAGCAACTCATAATTCTGCTTTTGGTTTTGCAGAGTGAGTGGAGCTCCTTATCCTTCTCCACAACGTGAGGAAGTCATATGAAAATGTTGCGTAAATTCAGAAATAAAAGCGATGCGATTGCCATAAATTGATTGTCGGAGGTCGATCGATTCTTCAATTTTTAAATTCAGTTTGTTAATTCAGTATGATTCCTTAATTGACTCTGGATGGCAATAAAGCAGTTACCATCTTATACAGTCTGACCATCATTGTTTCAATAAATATTTCAGTGCATTCATTGTGATAATTCGCACTCTCGTCAAGTTGGCATTTATCTCGCAATCACCATTCTGAAAACGCGTTGCTTCCTATATTTCTTTGTAATTGATTAATACAGACATCAGAAATCAGACCGTATAAGAAATGTAACGACAAACAAAAACAGTCTATCATTTGAAAATAATCTAACATCAAGATTTCTAACCTATTTTTTTGGGTAGCTTCACAAACATACTTGTGAGGATCAAATTTGGTAAAGGTAAATAATATTTCTTTAACCTAACATTAACAATAACCATAAGGTGACATCATCATGATGTTGGCATTTCCAATCACACTTGAACACGTGGCAGTGGGAAATTCAAGAATTTTGTAAAGGTAAATAATATTTCTTCTTGTTTATTAAGTAAATTCACATAAACAACGATGTTGTAAAATGGTAGAATTTTACAAAATAGTATGTTAGTTCATGTTCATTAAGTCAAGTCAAGTCATATCAACCATAGTTTTGTGAAATAGGGGTATATTTATATAAATTAAATTAAAATATTAGTAAAGGTTTATGATTATCATTTTACTATTGTATTATTAGGATTTAAATAAATGATAAAAATTAATTAAATTATAATTTTACTTTAAACCAGTATATTTATATAAATTAAATAGTTATTTAATATATATATTAGATAATTATAATTTTACTTTAAACCAGTATATTTATATAAATTAAATAGTTATTAAATATATATAGATTTCAATTTATTGGAAACATCAAAACAAGTTTTATTTCATGATTACATCACAAGTTGTTAATATTAAAAAAATAAGGTAAATTATAAATTTATTTTAAATTTTATTATTCTTGATTATAAAAAAGAATTAATATATAAGTTAAACTTATATAGATTTAAAATAACATGGAACACGATTCTCAACCCTACAGATTTATCTCCAGTTTATCATGGAAATTCTTAATAAGTAAATAGGACTTGTTATAATACCATGGCCCAATATCATAGCTCATAAGCACACATGCTCAAAAATCCATAACTCACTTCATATCACACTTGTTCATATAATATTATTTTTTAATTAATCAATTTAGATGAAAAAAGATACATGAATTCACCTAATAATTATTGATAATTAATTAAAAATCTTGAAGCCCTATTCCAAAATCAATATGCCTATAGGAATTATTATTACTATTATTATTATAAATACATTAATATGCAAGTTAAAAATCATGTAACAAGATTCTTAACCATAGAATTCAACCATACTCTCCTTTACTATGGAAATGCTTAACTTGTAAATAAAGTTTGTTACAATATTACAGCCACTACTATGACTTATTAATACCACATACCTATAATATCATAATTCATATGACATTTCTTTTAATATATGAATTTTATTACAAAGATATAACTATTTTTAAAATAAATCTCAATTTTAATTTTATAATTATTACTAGCAAATAATTTAAAATATTTATACAATTAAATTCTACTATCTATTTAAGGACCCCCAGTCTCTCCCATGACAAGTCTTCCAAGCAACTAAGACCCTCCATTTTCTCTCATAGCAAGGCTTCCATGAAATTGTGGCCTTTTTTAGGAAGTTATGTGTGAGCAACATAGAATTCTGAGCCACCTTTCTAGGGCTAGGACTCAGGCCTCTACTCAAAACTTCACAAAACATCCAAAATTGATAAATAACATTAAAACAAGGTTACTAATGCAAACAAATTGAACAAGGACTTGACCTAACCCCTACCATCCATGACAATAATTTTGTCAAACATATCATAAACATGGAATCTACAAGTCATAACAACAGATATGAGAATAGGGGTCTCATATTTATCTGAGAATCATCAAGGAGGAATGATGTCTCCTCCCAATAGTTGTATTCTTATATATTAGGTCATTCATTCATTAATATTGCATCTACTAACCAAAACATGATGAAAGCCATACATCAAGTTTATCATAAAACATGTTTATAACTAGCAAATAACCAGAGATATATCAACAATGAAACAATCATTAAGCCACATAATGACAATCACATTTACTCATGAGATAGCAAAGGAGAATGATTTTATATTAACATATGCGAATCCAACCAAGTCAGGGACTTCCACGTACCACCTAACCATAGATTGGGCTGAACCAAATCTATCTTTTATCTAATCATCCCCATGCCATATTCCAAGCATGAATGTGGGGTCTCATGGAATAACCAAAACAAAACCCAACTAGGGCTTCTAGAGGAAAAACCACCTTAACCCTCAACTAGTGATTCCACCTCATAGTCAAACATCACAAACCATCACTAGATCAGTCTCTACTCAAGTTGTCTAGGGCTCTGGAGCATTTGTTCCAACCAAGGCTTCGAGGAATAATAACTCAACCCATAGTTGTTTCCCGACTCTAGAGTGTTTTTCCAACTAGGGCTTCCAAGACTACTAACTCAACCCACAAAGGGCTCTAGAGCATTTGTCCAACCAAGGATTCTAGGACTAGTAACTCAACCCAAGTTGTTACAGGGCTCCCAAAGTGTTCCTCCAACAAAGGCTCCAGGAACTAATAACGCAACCGAAAACCATAAGGAAATTGAGCACCAATTAGAAAACAAAGATAAACCCACAACACTATGGCTATCCAAGAAATGACAAGGCTAGGTAAAACCATTGTCAATCCATGCAATCCCCCATGCCAATGAAATATCATAACAAAGAAACTGCATGCATGTGTCATGCATGCCAAGACTAGCAAGGAAACCATACATGCAATTTAGTACTTTCAAAGAACCTCATTTCGATAGAGGTCGTGAATCATTAAATAGTCGTGTTGATTCTTGTAGGTTGAAATCAGGGTTTCTTTTAAACCATATGCTAGTGTGTCTTGCCCTCTTAGATTCTGTTTCTTGGTCTGTCTACATTTATTCTCCCTATGAACTAAGATGACTAGGATGCTTTGTTTGCTAGGTTTGATTGATTGATTGGCTTTAAGTTTCATTGCTTGATCTTTTGAGCTTTTGGGATGGTTTCTATGACCCTAGGACATCTAGATCAATTGCCATTCATTTGATTATTCACTCATTGTTTCAAATTTTTGATTTGCTACTTTGTTTAACGTTTCTTTTGGTCCTAACGTCTTCATTGATTCATTTTCAATTGAAAGAGTGAAAGAGTCTCGTTTGTTCTCTAATTTTGAGTGTTTCTTTTCTCTTTCCAAGAATAGATTACATTGTTTGGTTTGTCGATTGAAGCATTTATGTGTTTGGTTTGATCGATTCAGGGAAGAAGTTGATTTTAGTTTCATTTATCATGCTTTGGATTTGATCGATGCTTGTTTTTTTTAGAATCGTGAAAATTTTCACTAAAAGTGCTTAATTTGAAAGAATCTTTTTGCATTTCATGAAAAGAAGAACATCATTCTAGTTTACTTAAGCGAAAATATTTCATTAGTAGTGTCATTGAGAAACTAGAATTGCATCATCATAAGATTTGTAAATGAAATGAAACTTATTTTGTTGTTAAGGGAAGATTAAGTGAATTTAGGACATGTCTTAGTGAAATATTTCATTCTTTGATTGTTACATTGATCGTGTGCTCTCTATTCCTCAATTAGTGTTAAATTTCATCGAAGAAAAATTTGTTTTCTCATACAGCTACATATAGGAGTTTTTAGATGACAACAGTAGGGCCTTGGAATTTAAACCTAATTCAAGATCAACCGTTAAAATTTATTGAATTAACCTAAGGAAGCATTGAAACTTAATGCTCACATTTAGTTGTCTAGGCTAAAGACGTGTTCCAACATCTTTAAACCTAGCAGCTGGCATTCACTTTAGATAGCACTAGTACAGACTTGTGCTCCCCATATCGTCGTGTATATAAAGACATACCCCTATAGGTTTCCATCATTTATCTGTAGGAGGTCGAATCTGCTACCTTCTAAACATGATACACTGAACACAAAATTCAGGGAGATTTCCTAGTCGTACTTTTTGGTTCACCTAGAGGTATTCAACAGTTCACGGTTACCTAGCAATTCCTTTTGCCTAGATTATCGTTGATCTAGGTGGCTCTAGAGACACACACAGGACAAAGAGGGCTTATGAAATCTCAAAAATCAAATTGTTTGGATTATGATCGAACTAGGTTCATGTTAAAGATCTCGTCATCGTGACCATGATGGTGTGAATTGTTCATCAATCCGAGTCCGGATGAGGAAGTTAGAAGCAGTCAATGTTCGGTTGAATTTTGTTGATTGGGCATGTTAAATGAGACATAATTTGGACTTTTTTCTGTAGATAGAATCCGGCCAACGCTGGCTAGATTTCGAGTGAAATTTTCGCCTCGTTAAAATCACTCCTTCGATAAAAAATCTGAATTTTCAAAAAGCGTCATTATGTTATAAACTATAAAAATTAATATATATATATATATATATATCATATATAATATATATATACTATATATTGGTGGAGGTGGTGGTCCACCACCCCCACCACCCCACACCTCACCCTAACATGTACGTATTTTAAAAGGGAGATAGTGGGGGTCGAACCCGCCCAGCCCACGTGGCCAACCCCCAAGCAGGCGGCTCCATGTGATGTACCTTTAACCAACCATCGAACCCTCCATTAATACATAAACCAACACAACCTTAAAATGGGCCAAGTTTTGTTATAGAGGGTATGGGGCAGGCTGCCCAATGCGGACTGAACCCCCAAATACATATGCAATTTTTTTTAATGGAACAATAATGTATTAAAATGGGAGGGGCAGGGTTTGACCACCCGACCCCTCCTCAATTAATTTCACCTTAAACCAATCCACCTAAACCAATTTCTTGGTAAATCTGCCCGAGAAATTATATAACCCTTCATTTGCACAGTGCGCCCAGATGGAGGACGCAAGAGTGGGCATGGGAAATGAGCCATAATTTTTTATTAATTTTTAATGCAAGTGGAACCATGACTGAGCGAAATTTCTAGGAGAGAGAATTTTTTGCAATGTCCAAATTCGACAAATTTTATGTCGATCTTACACCTCTCAGCGACACGAACCCGATGGTGTAGTCAGCATCTTGATCTGAGTAGTAGATTTGCAGAGGACCTAGAGGAGGGAATCTTTAAGGAATCTAGGGGAATCTAAAATATTCCTTGAGCCCTAGATTTCCACTTTCTCATAATTCAGAAATTTGACAGTCGATTTTGGACTATTCATTGCCACAAATCTGCTGGTGCATTCAAATTCATCATTTTCTCATTCTATTTTTTGGCCACTTTTCTAAGTGGAGTGTGGGTGTCAACATTCATGTGCGAGCAGCCATCTCCATGAGATTCGATGCCATGAGATTTTACATGCTACCAGCTTCAGTAGTTTGACATCCTCTTCTTCAGATGGCCCCTAGATGTGAGGCATATGTAGTATTTTCATGTACTTCTTATACTATCATTGTGTTGCACAAATCCCTATTTGATGTTTGATGTGGGATCTTGGTTCTTACTCGTTTTCATGATTCCTACTTGATGTGATGCAGAATCATTTGTGTGATGTACTTGTTGTCATGATTTGTCATGTTGTGTTTTAGGATCCCTTTGTTGTATGTTGATGGGATATTAATGTTGTCGTCTTATATGTTTGCATTGAGATCCCTTTTATTGCATGTTGGCAGGATGCTCTTGATCATCGCGCATGAGTTTGTGTCATACTGATAAGAGTCCTTTTGACTGAGAGTTCCTGTAGCGAAACATATCTTGGAGCCACTCCTGCATAAGTTCATTTTCCTTGTATGATAGCGACATCACCTCTTATGTACATCATCACTATTGACAACACTTAATGCAATGACCTACACCATCTTAACACCGGGGCCCAGAGATGTAGTCCCTCCTGGATGAACTCCATTATCAACGCCTTATGTTCTCATGTGTTGATGATTGACATGTTCCTCTTCTTTATAGCATGCACATGTATTCAATTGTTTTTTTTAAAAATGAAATTTAACACATCACGAAAGTAAAAGGTCTTGGGAGGGTCCTTTGTCACACCCGGACTTGGATCAAGTGGTATCAAAATGGTCTTTGCATGGATGTGAATTGTAGCATGAAAAATGGAACGTGCAGCAGCAGAGGATGAAAAGGAAATGTACATATACACATCTCATGGAAGTATTTACATCCATATACATATATACATATACCAAAACACTATAGCAAAGCATATACCAAAAGACATCCACTCAAGCAACGAATATAGAAGGATACATAGTCCAAAACTGATAAGCTATCTCCCATGTAGGTTCATCGGTCCTGTTAGTGTCAATCTTGTTAGCCTGTCATTCAGATCGGAAATGCTTTTACCATGTCTTTTTAGGCTTTTGCCATCAAATTTTTCTGTTATTGGTTTACACAACAAATTTGGTCATTGTATGGTCAATCCAAAGATGAAGTCATTGTTTGAAATTTAACTCATGTTGGCCGCTTATCATAATTTATGAAGGTTTCACCATGAAAATGGGTCAAGTCATCATCATCATTCCGTTAGGTCTTAGGTCATCCATTAGGTCACAAGGGTCTCCAAGGTCCATCATTTCCATAAAAAACCACAATAAGTCAAACACGACAAAGCAACTATTGAAGAATTGATCTTGATTATTCACACATTCTTCATATTCTCATGATATCAAAGGTTTCAGAAGAGGAAGCTCCAGCATTCAGGAAAGCAAAAGCACATTTGCAATAGTGAAGGTAAAATATGTCTTCATAAAGTGAAATCAGTTCCTAAAGGAGGGTAGGTTTCTTTTCCTTTTTGAAGAAGTGAGGAAATTTTCCTATATAAACTCAAAAAGCCTCATAACTCTTTCATTCATATCCTATTCACTCCTTATCATCAAGTTCACTTGCCCAAAAAAGCAAAAAACTTGTTCCCTAGGAGAAAATAGCAAAAAATTTGAGGTGTTGTGTGTAGAAGTACTGCATTACACTTAGGAGGTAGGCGTTGCACTTCTGTGAATTGAGCTGCACTTTGGTGCTGTGCGTAGGAACACTGCGCTATGCGCAAGACAAAGTGTGCTGAAACTCACCAAAATTCTCCCAAACTCCAAATTTTCGCTTCCAAGCTTGGTCTAATTGTCTTCTAAGCTAAGGAACAAGTAAGTACACCATCAACCTCTATCTTTTTCTTTCCCACTTTCATTCCATGTCAATAATTTTTCAAGCTAGGGTTTATAGCAATTTTTTCATGGCAAATGCTAGGGTAAAAATGGTCATCATAATCTTTGATCTCCAAAACATGTAAACTGATATCCTACACCTGCACACATGTTTGATGAGTCATTTTGACCAGTTTATCTACCTCTAAACAAAGTTTAACACTGAAAAAGCAAAACCCTAGCTCATTCGTAGAGTTCTTTTGGGAAAATTTCATCATAAACCTTCTTCGTCTCACTTGCAAGTGACAGACTCTTTCACTATTTTCTTCACTCATTTCCATCAGTTTTCAAGGTCATCTCATCTTTCATAAAACCCCTCCCATATTCTTGTTAAAATCTCCTACATATCACTTCATTTCCATTCACACCTCACATCTATTTTCAATTCCTACTACTAGGACTTTGTGTCATCATGGAGGCTGAATCTTTGCCAGAAAGAAAAAGACAACACAAAGAAGGGAGGATTCTCAGATATGAACCATCAGACTGTAATACAATCAACTCCTATCCTTTCATCAAATAGTGCTTTGATGATGTTCACTGCTTGGAATTTTGTAAACGAGTAAGTGAAGCAAGGTTTTCTGAGCAACTAACAGATTGGGTAGCAACACAATTGAAAGGAGAGATTGTTGTCATTGTTGGTATTGAGTTTAGCTTCTCATTGGCCTCCATCTCACTAGCAACTGGTTTACTAGACAATGGCGAATATTGGTTTAAGGGAATGAGTCTAGATCTTGAAAACTACAAGCCCTTCTTAAAGATGCCATACAGATATACACTTACTCACCTCCTACCTTTCAGATATTTTCTAGAGAAATATGCCCCTTAAATGAAAACTATCATGAGATTCTTTACTTGTGAAGGTAGATTCTCCAGGTTGTATGCCTATCATATTCGCCTCTTGATGCACTTCACATGTCAAAAGCCACTCAACATGTGTAATTACTTGTTCAAGAGCATTTCAAAAATGTCTAAAAAGATACAATTAAAGGACAAAGAGCACTCTCCAATCTTGTTCCATCACAATCTCATCAAAACCATTGTCCTTCATCAACTAGCAGAGAGAGGTATGGCTTGGGAAGCCTTTCTAGAAGAAAATTTAAAATGACATGAGGAAAATGCAACATCTCAGTCCCTAAGTGCACCAAAACAACAAATAGAGATGGGGTCATCTAGAAAAACAACTGAGAAGATTTAGCTACCTAAGCCAGAGGTGATCATAGTGTATAAGAAAGGGCAGAGGCTTGTGTTTTTTATCACAAAGAGAAAGGGGCCAAATCTTCTTCATCGACAAAGCAGGAATTGACAGCAAAGGATAAGGATATAGTGGAGCATGAGTTTGAGCTAATTGATCCAGAGGCTAAAGATCAAACCACAAGCATGAGACAGACTATCAGGGACAAATACTACCAAATCAAGGAGCTAGCGATAAATTTGGAAAGGGAAAAGTATGTTATATCATTCCTTGAACAGGAAAACAATCAACTCAAAGCAAAGGAGTTGATCTTAGAAAAGGAAAAAGCTAAGCTAATGTAGCAAGTTAGAAAAGGTAAAGAGATAATGACATCAAGTGAGCCTGAAGCATCAAAGGTGAAAGGGAAAAGGAAAATACCAAGATCAAGAGATTCAAGGAAGCTTTGCAAGAGGAACAAAAACAAATGTTGCTTAATGAAGACCTTGACCTAGAAGAAAGGATTTCCCTAGAGGTACATCAAGATAAATAATATTGGCTTAATAGGGTGAATGAACACTTGGAGAAGGAAAACAATGACAATCAAATGCTCAGAAACATGGCACGTCATTATCAAGCTCAAAACATGATCACCAAGGTCAAAGTAAAACAACTTGAAAACAAGCTCAAGGAGGCCAAAAAGGATCAAAAGGATGAGGGAAACTTGGAGATTCTTGTTGAAGCATCCATGAACCTATAAAATACTTATTTTTACACTTTCCCTCCAATTTTGAGCAAATTCTGAGCATTTTGATTTTTTTGGCAAAGTTAAGATTCTCTATGTAGTGGCACAAGTTACATGGCTAGGTGATGTAGACATGAATAAATGTACATCATAGGTTGATTTTGATGTTTATGAGGCATCATAAAAGAAGAAAACTCCTAAACAAACTCTTCATGAAGTCTTTGAGTTGCACCTTCTCACTCTCATGTGTTGGTTGAGAGAATCTTGGAGTCAGTTCCTCCACCAAGGAATTCGACTCCTGAAGGTGGGAAAGTGGTCTAAAAGAGTCTATAAGTATCATTTCACTTCAAGAGAAGAAGGTTGAACTTTTTTTGAAGGAGGCTTGCATTGTAATCATCTTTAGCTAATACAGACAGAGGTTGCAGCTATTTTCAAGGAACTCTAGCCCAGTGAGTTCATGATGCTTGTACTTCATTATTTTTATTTTATCATGGTCTAAACATATTTATCTACATTATATCTCTTCTTTCTATGAATTCCTTGTGATAAAAACTCATAATTCTTGTTTTTCAAGTTCTGTTATCTAGTTTTCATAGTTATGTGTTTGTTTTCCTAAGCTAATGAAATCATATTTATTTATGCTCATTAGTTTCTTCCACAGTATACCCTCCATACTACACTGAAAAATACTCAAATTACACCATGTCTTATTACATATAGCTCCTTCTTATGTTTGCTCTTGCATTCCCACAACCTAGACCTACTTGTGGCTCCAAGGCCTAAGTTCAGTGAATCCTTAAAAACCAAATTTTCACAAACAAACAAACAAATACTCATATCTAGTCTAGAATCCATTTACTTTAAAGTCATATCACTGATAAGAGACTTAGAGAGATCCCTCTCATGTTCAGTAGGGCTAGCTACTGAGCTAAAGTGGTTTGAGGTTACCCTTGTTGATTTCCTTTTCAGCCTAGGAGATTGTAAGTCTAATAGCGCCCAAAGTGCTTCCATTGCACTTTAACCTGCTTGATTTCTCAGTTCTTGAGCATGATCATATTTCTTTGCAAAATGAACTGATGTTCTAGCTAGAGTTATCCTTTTGGCTCCACCTACAATACATACCAGCCAATCAAATGATAAACATCTCTGACATACTTCTTAAGCAATGACACATGGAATACATTGTAGACTTTCACTATTAGAGGCAGTGCATGTTGATAGGGTGCTGGTCCAATCCTCTCAAGAATATTAAAAGTTCCACAATACCAAGGTGCCATCTTAGCACATGATCCAATCCTCAAGGAGCTCTTCTTGGGCCTGATGCGCAAGTACACTTGTTCCCCAACTTGAAACTCCTTAAACATCCTGTTTTGATCTGCATAATTCTTATGTCTATCTTGTGTTGCCTTTAGATTCTTCTTGATTACATACATTTCCTATTCCATCTCTACCAACATGTTTGGTCATATCAACGCCCTATTCATTGGATCACTCAAATTGATGGGAGTATTATAACTCCACCCGTAGAGTGCCTCAATGGACTCATCGTCGAAGATTCCTCATATACATTGTTATAAGTGAACTCAACCAGTGGAAGATACTCTTCCCACTTTCACTGCTGGTACATGACATGCATTCTCACCATGTCTTCCAAAATCCCATTGACCCTCTTGGTCTGCCCATCTATGTGCAGATGATAAGTTGTGTTGTAGTACAACTATGTAACCAAACCTACAAATAACTCCTTCTAAAACTTGGAAGTTAACTTGGAACCTCTATTTGATATTATATTATTTGGTACACCATGCAACCTCACTATATCTCTAGTCAATATTTTTTCTACATCATTAGCTAAATAATTAGACTTCACTGGAATGAAGTGTGCTACCTTTGTGAACCTGTCTACCAGAAGCAAGATAGAATCATGCTAGCTAGATGTCCTCAAAAAACCTGTAATGAAATCCATGGAAGTGACCTCCCATTTCCACTCTTGAATCAGAATCAGTTGTAGTAATCCACATGAATGCTTACACTTTACTTCTACCTATTGACAATTCAAGCACCTAGCCACAAACCTTGCCACTTCCTTCATCAAATTCGACCAATAATATAAATTTTTCTCCATTGTCAATGTCTTTTGATATGCTGAGTGACCTAAATATGGTTTAACATGAAATTCCCTCAAGATAAGTTTCTTAATCTCATTGTTGTTCAACACATAGATCATGTCCCTAAACCTGACCAAACCATCTATTGTGAGATGATAGTCCACATCCTGATCATCTATACTCTGTTGTAACCTGTGCATAATCTCCCTATACCTGTCATCTTGTTGTCCTACCTATAAGATCTAATCCTATAAATTTGTCCCATAGAAGCTCATAGTTGCTATGTGATTTATTTGTACTCTCCCGCTAAGAGAATCCACAACCTTGTTCTCTTTACCTTTAAGGTACCTAATATCAAATTCAAAGTCATTGATCATGGCCAACCATATAGCTTATCTGGCATTCATGTTTGGTTGGTTAAATAGATATCTGAATCCATTGTGGTTGCTCATCAGTACAAACCCCTTTCCAAGAAGGTAGTTCCTCCATATCTCCAAAGCATGGATGATCACTGCCAACTCAAGCTCACGTGTAACAAAATTTTCCTCGTGTTGATTCCATTTCCTTGATTCATAACATACCACCTCTACCTCTTGCATCACAACCCCACCAAGTCCTTTCTTGCAAGCATATGTACACACCGCAAACTCTTTATCCAGATCTGCAATCCTTAAAACTTGAGCATTGGTCAACAACTACTTCAACTTCTCACAACTAGTTGCACACTCCTCTATCCATTCAAATATCTTGCCTTTCCTCTGAAATGATGTAATGGGATAGGAAATCTGGGAGAAGTTCCTGATGAACCTCCTATAATAACCTACTAACCCCATGAATGATCTGACCTCATCCACATTTCTAGGAGCTTCCCACTCCATGATATCTTTTATATTTTCTGGATCCGCTACTATTCCTTCCTTGGAAACAACATGCCCTAAGTAATGTACCTGTGTCTAAAAGAAACTACATTTTCTAAGCTTGGCATACAACTGATGCTCTCTTAGCAATATCAATACTGATCCTAAGTGCTTGGCATGCTCTTCCTCATTCTTGGAATATATCAATATATCATCAATGAATATAATAACAAACTTGTCCAGATAAGGATGCAATACATTATTCATCAAGCACATAGAAGTAGCTAGAGCATTAGTCAAACCAAATGGAACTACAACAAACTCATAATTCCCATACCTAGTCTAGATAAGTCTTGTAGATGTCCTCTTCTTTAATGCATACCTGATGATATCCATTCAATCTTCGAGAACACTGTTGGTCCCTTCAACTAATCAAATAAATCATCAATCCTCAGTAGCATATACCTGTTCTTGATGGTCACCTTATTCAATTTCCTATAATCGATATACAATATGAGAGTACTATCCTTCTTCTTCACAAACAACATTGGTGCACCCCAATGAAATACACTTGGCCTAATGTATCCCTTGTTAAGCATTTCCTTCAACTACAACTTCAGTTCCATTAAATATGGTGTACTTATCCTATATGGTGCCTTTGATGTTGGTGTTTCCCCTAGTATTAACTCAATATAAAAGTCCACTTCCTTGTGAGGCGGAAACTTTGAAATCTTTGTTGGAAAGATATCTTGAAACTATCGGAAAACTAGGTACATCCTTAAGACATCTGCATCCTCAACTTCCTTACCTGTATCACTAGAAATATGCACTGCAAATAACACATACATTTTCTGTTATGCTCTTGACCTATGAGAAATTCCAGAACACCAAATATGAAAAGAAATACAACCCACAACACAGAATAAAATGAGAAAAATAGCAGGTATTTTATTATTCAAAGACAAAAGCAATGTTCATTCGCCTCTTTGAGGGGGCAACCTCCAGTGGAGTAGATCTCGATTAAAAAATAATATTTGATGATATTTCCATTATAACTATGACTATTTATAGCTAAATGACCTTCAACAACCTAACAACTAGTGGTCCTTTCCATAACATGGGTTAACCACCTTTTTATTAATTATGACCCGTTTGTAACTAATTGTGGTCCCTTTCTTAAATGTGGGTCAACTAGTTACAATTACTAATATGGGATTTGTTGAATTTTTAACTAACTATGACTATGACTCGACCCTATTGTGTTTATTACATAAATAAAGGGGTTAGCATTGGACCTGAACATGCCCACCCCCATCAAAAGCAACCTTGTCCGCAAGGCTGAAGCTATGGAAACTGTTGAAGAATAGTGGCTATAATCCAGATTTAGAAATGAATGCAACAAATTATAGAGATGACCATAAATACATAAATTTATCATAAATAATACTTCATTTCATTAATGTAAAATATTGAAATATGCTTACAAACAGAACGGAAATAATACTAGCTTGGGCGATGGTAGCTTATCTCTAAGAAGAGATGTGGCCGCTACATGCCTCTAAACTGTGTTACAATGAGGTTCAAAGGCCTATTTATTATTTAGAAACAATGGAAAACCCTAAACATTCAAAAACCTAACCCTAGGAGATGAAGAGCAAAACAATGGACCCCGTTTGGGTAAATTGGTACATAACTTCCCAGGGTCGTAACTTTGGCATACGATCTCCGTTTGACATGCACAATACCTTGTTAGAAATACCTATCCAAGGAATACAACTTTTGCATAACCAACATTGGTATATGACCCATGTTGGTCCTAGTTTTCCCAAAAACTTCGTTTAGGGCCTCAAAACGACTCTAGAAGTTTAAGACCTCAAAAACTGCCAAAAATAGTAAATTGTGCTACAAATAAGGAAACTGAAAAATTGAAACAAAAAATGGTGGGGTTTGAAGTGGAATAGGTGGGTGGCCACCAATACCCACCTGGATCATATATCCCCCCTTAGGAAGAAATGTTCCCCATTACGTTGACTTCCTCCATGACATGAGGAAACTTCTGCTAAAATTGGTCCTTGGTGAGCCACTTGCCCTAGTGAAGGAGTTGGGCTGCTTTGATAACTTGATATATTTGGATCCTTTGTTGTCGGGTGTTCTTGATCTGCATGTCCATGATATGATCATTTATGGCTTGCTCCATGCAATTTGGATTTAATTTTGTGGGTGTGAGTTGTTCAACAATGTCTAATGTGTCTAGTAATGGTGGGAGGTATCGTCGAAGGCGGTCCACATTGAACATTGGGTGCAGGACAAGGAATGGGGGATGGAGTGGTCTGATTTTCTAATAGGCTCTAGTAAGGTGTTCCTTCTGTAAATGCAACTAGACTTTGTCACCCGCCTAAAACTTGTGTGGCACTTGATGTTAATCATGTCGCTTCTTATACTTGGCATTTGATTTCTCCAGAATGTCATGGACCTACTAGTGGATATATTTGATGTGCTCAATTAAGTTGTTTTCCTTATTGGCTTTCGACTAGAAATGAGCCGAATCTACCTGAGTAGGTGCAAATGGTATGGCCACATCAATGGGACATAGTGGTTGGAATCCCAAGCCCACTTGAAAAGGGTTGTGACTAGTTGAGCTGTGGAGAGCCTAGTTATAACTATGTTGTACATAGGGGAGGCTCTTATCCCATGTGCGTGGATTCTTTGAGTTGTACATGTGCACAATGTTTACGATCATCTTGTTTATGACCTCTGTCTAGACATTAGTTTGGGGATGGAAAGTTGTGGACCTAGTGAGCTTGGTGTCTTGCATCGACTAGATACTGGACCAAAATTTACTGAGGGACTTGCTGTCTGGATCTAAGATGATAGACTGTGGGATCCCAAAGTGTACCCACACCTCTTCAAAGAAGAGTTTAGCAGTGGCTTCTACTGTGATATTCTACTTGCAAGACGCCATAATGGCCATCTTCGAGAATCTGTCGACGACCAAAAAAACATATTCATTGCCATGCTTAGTAGAAGGAAGGCCTGACATGAAATCCATGGAGATGGATTCCCAAGGTTAGCTAGGGGTAGGAAGTAGAGTATAGAGGCCTTACTTCTTGATGGGTGATTTGGCAATGGTGTAGGCAGTGCAAGATTTGATGTACTTCCTAACAAGCCAATAGAAATACTTATGCATCACTGCCACTATTTTCTCGACCCCGAAATTCCCATCAGCCCAACTGTAGTGCACTTCCAAAATCAAGTTTTCTCACTCGCTTGATGAAAGACAAAGGTGTACCAGGTGGCATATAAGGGAATCTTGGAGGTGAAAATTTGGAACTTTTTGACCCTCCAAGAGCGTCTGGTATGTGTGGTTGAATTCTGGGTCATTTTTGTAGAGAAGTGGCCAATCAGAAGCCTCGTGCCCATAAGAGTTAAGAATGGTCGATAACACCATGATCAATGGTCGGCTGAGGTAGTGTGCAACATTATTGGTGCTACCCTTATTATGCTTGATATTCAAATGGAATTGTTGCAGGTATATGGACCACTTTTGATGGCAACCATTCTGCAACTTCCCTTGCGTCTGTATCAACTTGAGGGGTTGGTGGTCTGTGTGGATGACCGTTTCATTTCCCAAAATGTAATTCTTCCATTGTTGGTAGGCCTACACAATGTAATACATCTCTTTTTCATAAGTGGGATACTTCTGGACTATGTCTGAAAGTGTCTCACTGTGATATTCCATTAGATGCCCCTATTGAGTAAGGATTGACCCAATAGCATAGTCAGATGCATCTGTCTCAATCTCAAATGGTTGTTTCAAGTCTGGTAAAGTGAGCACTAGTGCAGAGCAAAGGCGATATTTCAACTTTGTGAATTCCTTCTGTTGAGATTTAGACCAAAAGAATTTTTCTTTTGCTCCTTCCTTGGTGACTTGACTCAAGGACCAAGTGATATGAGAGAATCCCAACATGAACCTGTGGTTGAAATTGGAAAGACCAAGAAAGTTATGGAGCTCTGTCAAAGTGGTTGGGGCTGGCCAATCCCAAATGAATTGGATCTTGGTTGGATCCACATGCCCCCCTCTTCATAAATAATGTATCCCAGATACTAAACCTGGGTCATGCCAAAAGTTCATTTCTCCAAATTGGCACATAGCTTGTGTTGCCACAGTGTTTGGAGAACCTGTCATATGTGGTGGAGGTGTTATTCCCAACTCTGGTTGAAGATCAGGATGTCATCCAAATATACCACTACAAATGAGTTGGTGAATGGACACAAGATGTCATCCATCAACCTCATGAAGGTTGCAGGAGAATTTTTCAACCCAAAATGCATAACCAACCATACAAAAATTCCCTCCTTGGCTTTGAAGGTAGTCTTCCACACATCGGAGAGTACGATTTGTACCTGGTGATATACGAACTTCAAGTTGATCTTGCTGAAATATTTTTCACCCTTGAGTTGGTCCATAAGGTCATCAATCTATGGGATCGGGTACCTATTCCAGACAATGATCTTTTTCAACACTCGATAGTCAATGCAGAGTCTCCAAATCCCATGCTTCTTCTGTACCAACATGATCAGGCTACCACATGGTGATGAACTCGGCCGTATGTGACCTTTTTGCAGTAGCTCCTAAATATGCCTCTTTATTTCATCATTCTCCATAAAGGATCGCTAATAGATTGGTCCATTAGGCAATGATGCACTTGGGTTCAGATCGATGGAGTGCTTGACCTGACAGTGTAGAGGCACCCTTGCAGGGGAGGTGAAGGTGTCCTTGTACTCCTCCACAACCTTGTCCATCTATTGTTGTCTTATGGAGGGGCCCTATCTGGAGGTCATGGCCACCATCTTCTTCTTTCCCTAAGGCCGTATCATTAGGAAAACAAATTTCCCGGCTTTGGAAATGAGCTTACTACATTGTTTTGTAGTAACCAAAGAGATGGCAGTAGGTGGTGCTACCTCTGGTATCTTGTACAACTTATTTCCCAAAGTAACAATAACAACGCGAGGCCTTGACTCATACACAACATGTCTCTTCCACAAGTATGGTTTGCCTAATAATACATCACAATCATCAAGGGGAGTAATGTCACATAATACCTAATCCATGAAGGGCTTGATGCTATATGGAAGGTGGCATTGTTGGCTCACGCAAAGATCCCGTCCTTGGTGAAGCCACCAAATAATGTATGGTTGTGGGTGTGTTGTGGTCGATAATCCCAGCCGCTTCATGACCTCTTCCCAAATGAGGTTCTTTTGGCTCCCGCTGTCAACAATGAACTGTAGAGGAGAACCCTTTAACCACATTTGGTAGTGGAAGAGGCGCTCCTCCTCCTCTACATCTTCAGGTTCCTCCTTCTCTATTTTCATGGTGGCAACGGTGGCATTCAGATCCGCATCAATAATATGCTTCCATTTGTCATTCCCCTTGTTAGGTTTTGACTCAGAGTCAGAACATGCATCTAATTCTAGAGCCTTCAGCTTAGCCACCAGTGACTGCTTGGCCCAAGACTCACTTGTGTTGTGAGTGGAGATCTCATGGAACTCGCAGTACTTTCCCATGTCCTTCATCAGCTTTGTGGTGTTGTTCTTTGCTTGCGGCTTTGGTAGGTTGTCTTAGTCTACCCTGCCTTGGACTTTTCCTTTGTTCTGTGCTTTGGGGGCACCTTTTCCTTGCTTCGGATTCTTAGGTCCAAAGTCTCGCCTTCTATTTAAACTTTTGCTCAATCTTAATGGCATATTGGTACGTCGTGCCGAGAGAGGAGATGTCTAAGAACTCCATCTCATCCTATATATATTTGTGTAGGCAATTGTGGTACTTGAGTACCAAATATTTCTCAGAATCCTTGATACCCAACTTCGTGCGTGAGGTATGAAAAACATTGGTAAACTCTAGCACATCTTGCTCCCTTCCCTGTCGTAGCGTGGTCCACTTTATGTATTTATCCTCATAGCTTCTGACAGGGTAGTACTGCCCCTTGATGGCATCCTGGAATTAATTCCAAGTGGGTGGGGCTGAAAATAGTAAGGTCATACTTTCATCCTTCTACTCGCAGTAGGTTTCCCACCAGTCCTTGACGTGGGGGACGACTTTGAGAAGATAAAAAGTAATATTCTCTAGGTTGGAGAAATCATGAACATAAAAATATCCTTCTAGCAGATTTAACCATTTATCTACAATGTCTGCATCTATTTAGCCCTCAAATATGGGAATGTCAAATTTTACTTGTACCTTAAAAGGAGTGGAGACTCTAGAGTGGTTGCCACATGTGGATGCATTATCGGTGGGTAACCATTGAAGGATCTAGGAAAAGTTATTGATCATCGCATTCCTTTTTTTCTCAAGGGCCTCCTCAAGCAATATTTTGATAGGATCTCATGCCCCCTCATATTTCTTTTCTTTTTCCATGGAAGGTCGTTAGGGTTTGTAAGGCTGATCTTGCAAAGGTTCAACCAAATCGAGCCCTCACTCCTTATATCCCAACCTCGTTGAGGACATGGAAAGAAAAATAGAGGACGATCAGACTGCTCTAATACCACTGATCCGAATTCAGATAGGAACACAAAAAATTACAAAGATAACCATAAATACAGAGATGCAATAGAGATAATACTTCATTTCATTAATGTAAAATATTGAAATATGCTTACAAACAAAATGGAAATAAGACTAGCTCAGGCGATGGTAGCTTATCTCTGAGAAGAGATGTGGAAACTACATGCCTCTGAACTATGTTACAATGAGGCTCAAAGGCCTATTTATTATTGAGAAACAATGGAAAACCTTAAACATTGAAAAACCTAACCCTAGGTGTTATAGCTCTGAATCTCACTATTATGGTTTGTGATGCTGCACTCATGGCCTAGGGCAACCCTTCCTTCCAGACCTGGTCCAAAATCTAAAAAATAGTGTTTTATTCCCTGTACGCGACATTTACCTGAGTTAAATGCGTGTATATGCGGGTTCATATATACCCAACCCGCGTATAAGTATTAAAACACTTAAAAAAATATAAAACTGCTTATTTTCAGGCGGAGATCGTAGGTTTTACCTGCTGATCACCTGTTAGTGCCCGTGGCCTCAAATGTTCCCAACCAATTCCTAACTAAAAAACTACTTTGGAATTGGTATAAAAAGACACCAAAGGGAAGGCCTAAGGGAGGAGAGAAGAGAGAGAAAGGTTATTATACTGAGATTTCCCCCTGATCAAGTCTGAAGACCCTTGTGCCTTCTGCACTTCCCCCATTTGTACAGGAAACCCTTGTTTCCTTGTGATTTGATGTTCATCCCTTAGTTATGGCATCTTGGAGTGAGTATTGGAAGGAGATATGCTAAAGGCTTGAGGCGGGACGGATCCAGAAGGAGGCTAAGTTTTGAGCCTGCAGAGGTTGCTCAGGTGATATTACTCTTTTTGTACTTTCTATTTGTCTACAATAAAGAAACAGGTCTTGGTTCCCGATATGCTTCTTCTTTATGTTAATCATGTTCATGTTTGAATTTCATGTATGAATGGATGTCTAAAAGTTCATAACTAACTCCTTTCTTGTATAACATAAAGATGATTTTTGTATAAATCTTTGTCCATATACTGCTGCATTCTTTGGAATTGTTGGTTTTGCAGGGCAAAGGAGCGGAAGGGACGTGAAGAAGGGTTTGGACCCTTGAGGAACTACCCGGACATAGGACCCAAGGTACGTCCTTCTTACCTTAGATTTATCTTTTGCTAGCATAATGGCTGTGTGTGTGCATGTTTCTTTGTTTAGACAACTTTCAGTCTGCTAGGGTTCCACCCAAAAGCCCCAGGGGATAAAATCCCTCAACAGAATTGGCGACTCCACTGGGGACAACACTCTTGTTGTTCCTAGTTTGGGTGTTTGTCAAGCCTATTAGGGCTCAGTTGCTTGCTAGTTTATTGTTACTGTCTGATCTGTTCTTTATCTCTAAGTGTTACCAGTTCTGGAGTTTGTTTTTTATTTTTCCTGAAATATTATATATACGCTGTTTCATTTAGTTAGAGAAGTGTATATATAATTTCCACTCGTGGACGGAATGGAGGTAGACCCAACAACAGATGTGCTAGTAACAGATCCGAATAAAGAGATGGAGGGGATGGAAATAGTTCCACCCTGTTGCACATATATAGGAGTCTGTACAGTTGTAGCACTAGTAGAAGCCATGCTTCTAGTAGTGGTCATCGAAGGTAAGCGCGTAGCGTAACCTGGACTTGACGGTCTTTGCGACGGAGTCCCAACGTATTGCAATACGTGTGGATGACTTGATGGTAGGGGAGAATTCGGAGCCGCTAACGACTCTGAAAGTTATTCTACCTCAACACTATCCTCCGCTTGTAAGCGAACTTGAGAAGGAATTGGTGTATTCCTTTCTTGTTCTACAGAGGTACCAGACCTTGCTTCAATACTATTTCCCCCGAGGGGAGGATCAATCCCCGATGTGTCAATTGCAGTGGGACGAAACCCACCGTATTATTACCTCTGCGCCTTCTCGGAGAAGGATCTAAACTTGGTGGCGAGAGACCACGAAGTCTTCGAGACCGTCTGTGAGATCGGTTAGCCACTTTGAATTCTTTGTTTAAAATCTAACTAAAGACTCAAAAAATTTAAAGCTAGGCCGACTATGAGCATAGAGCACCCACTAAAAAGTCCCTAAAGATACAGCCAATAAAAACAACTTCCAAGTATTTCTTCTCCGGGTGATTAGGACTGGACACCAAAATACGAGAAAGTGGAAAATAAAGGGCCTTCCGAAGATAGTCTGGGATGATGAGGGCTCAGGCCTATCAGCGAAGGTATCAGAGGAAGTTACGCTGACCTCCTAACAACAGCCTGCGCCGGTGCAAGCCCCCAAGCTTCACAAGGGTGCCCTCCAGTAGTGCTGTTGAGAGTGATACAACGTCGACCTCAGGTGCCATGGGATTCCCCTCCGCAGCCACCTATGTAGTTTGCTAGGAGTGGCAAATAAGGACACCAACTTGTCACAGAAGCCAGGCGGAACATTCGTGAGGTAAGTTCAGACAAGTAGGAGAGGGGGTATCTCTCTTCCCTGTCTTCACAGACCCTCGTGCTTAACTCCCAGATCTGGAGCTTTCCTGGTCTTCCTAATGCTATTGGATTTTCTCTCTTTAATCAGACTCCTATGTTTTGACATTTAATATGGCCTTGGAGAGTTAAATCTCCACTCACCTATTCCAAGGCCCTAAAATCCTAGAACTTGTTTGTGTATTTAACTTAAAAGAAAAAGTTCTAGTTGATTTTAATTAGCACTTGATTTTAAGGGTTGTTCTTTAAGTCAAAGGATGATGGAGGTGAAACTAGTGGTGTTATTTTTCGACGCAAAAGAAATTAATAAAACTTAACTATATGCATATGCACTTTGTCATTGTTTTTCTATGAAAAGTAATCTCTACAGGGTTCAGAAGGAAACTTCAAATGAAACAAACTTTTCTTTTCTTTTCTTTTCATTCACACTTCACACTCAAAAGTTAACAAAACTATTTTATGCCTAAAGAGATGCAAATCTATCCTAATGCAACACTAAATGCTTGATGCAAGATTGAAAACTACTCTAACAAGAAATGGAAGTTGTTTTGTTTATCAAATTTTCTTTTGCCACTTACTATATTTAGATGGAATATAAGATACTGGAATTCGTCTAAATACTAAAAGAAAAAATCAAGCTAACAAAAAACACTTTCATTCACCAAAAGGAAACTAAATGAAAAGCAAATTCAAGAAAGAAAAACAAAAACTTTTCAAAAAGTTCACTTCAAAGTAGTAACAAAAAAGTCTTTTTTGAAAACGCTCTCAACAAAACTGGCACTTTACAATTGAATCAACAAGAAAGAAACACTTTTTGCAAGTTGACACCTTACAAAGGATGAAAACTCAACAAAAAACAAATGTGCTTTAAAAAGGATTTTTAACAATCAAAGGCAGCAAGGAAAGATTTGGTAACAATGACCAAAAAAGATCAAAAAGACAGTTTCAAGAAAGTCTCAAATGACAACTTTGATGAAACAAAGAAGTAAATGGTCATAAAAATCGATTTCGTTAAGCAAACAAAAAGTCACCAAAAAGCAAAGTTGAGCACAAATATTGATAACAATATTTCTGCTCTGATAACTCAGAGCAGCCAAGATTCCAATCAAGAAATATTGTGTGTTTTTAGAAAAAAGATGATGACACTTGCAAACACAAAACAAGACCAAAACTCCTTATAATTAGAGAGAAATCAGAGTAAGGATGCTTGCTGTAACACAGAGAACTGATACTGACAAAAATGACTATTCAACACTGACTGAAAGCACCAGACAAACTACAGAGACAAAAAATTTATAAATATTGAAAGTTGCCAGATATACGCGACTGTACTGAGTGCAGACTATGTGTATACGTGATTGTTTCTGAGGAAACCTGCGTATACGTGGGTTCAGTTCAGACAACAAGCATTTATACGCTTCTGTAACTAAATTAAATAGCGTATATATAATATTTCAAGAAAAATAAAAACAAACTCCAGAAACTGGTAACACTCAGAGATAAAGAACAGATCAGACAGTAACAATAAACCAGCAAGCAACTGAGCCCTGATAGGCTTGACAAACACCCAAACTAGGAACAACAAGAGTTTTGTCCCCAGTGGAGTCACCAATTCTGTTGAGGGATTTTATCCGCTAGGGCTTTTGGGTGGAACCCTAGCAGACTGAAAGTTGTCTAAACAAAGAAACATGCACACACACAGCCATTATGCTAGAAAAAGCTAAATCTAAGGTAAGAAGGACGTACCTCAGGTCCTACGTACGGGTAGTTCCTCAAGGGTCCAAACCCTTCTTCACATCCCTTCCGCTCCTTTGCCCTGCAAAACCAAAAATTCCAAAGAATCCAGCAGTATATGGACAAAGATTTATACAAAAATCATCTTTATGTTATACAAGAAAGGAGTTAGTTATGAACTTTTAGACATCCATTCATACATGAAATTCAAACATGAACATCATTAACATAAAGAAGAAGCATATCGGGAACCAAGACGTGTTTTCTTTATTATAGAGACAAATAGAAAGTACAAAAACAGTAATATCACCTGAAGAAACCTCTGCAGGCTCAAAGCTCAGCCTCCTTCTGGATCCGTCCCGCCTCAAGCCTCTAGCATATCTCCTTCCAATACTCACTCCAAGATGCCATAACTAAGGGATGAACATCAAATCACAAGGAAACAAGGGTTTCCTGTACAAATGGGGGAAGTGCAAAAGGCACAAGGGTCTTCAGACCTGATCAGGGGGAAATCTCAGTATAATAACCTTTCTCTCTCTTCTCTCCTCCCTTAGGCCTTCCCTTTGGTTTCCTTTTATACCAATTCCAAAGTAGTTTTTTAGTTAGGAATTGGTTGGGAACAGTTGAGGCCACAGGCACTAACAGGTGATCAGCAGGTAAAACCCGCGATCTCCGCCCGAAAATAAGGAGTTTTATATTTTTTTAAGTGTTTTAATACTTATACGCGGGTTGGGTATATATGAACCGTGTATACACGCGTTTAACTCAGGGCAATGTCGCGTACAGGGAATAAAACACTGTTTTTTAGATTTTGGACTAGGTCTGGAAGGAAGGGTTGCCCTAGGCCATGAGTGCAACATCACAAACCATAATAGTGAGGTTTGGAGCTATAACATTAGGATATGAAGCGCCAAACTATGGGCCCTATTTGGGTAAGTTGGTACATCAACTTCTTGGGTCGTAACTTTGGCATACGATCTTTGTTTGACATGCAAAATACCTCGTCAGAAATATCTATTTGATAAATATAGCTTTTGCATGACCAACATTAGTGTATGACCCATGTTGGTCTCAGTTTTCCCAAGAAATTTCGTTTAGGGCCTCAAAACAGCTCCGAAAGTTCAGGACCCGAAAAACTGCCAAAAAGAGTAAATTGTGCTACAAATAAGGAAACTGAAAAACTGAAAGAAATAGTGGTGGGGGTCCAAGTGGAATAGGCAGATGTCCATGAATATCCACCTGGATCAAGATGGTTCCTAGGTCGCGTCTTCTGGAGAAGTGTCTTTCCACATGACGAGGACCTGTTCCAGTTGGAGCCAAAGTGAACCTTCTTCATCCAATTTAGGTAGCCTAGTTTGAATTCGGCAATTGTTCTCCACCATTTTCTTGAGGCATGATACGTGGAAGATTGTATGGATTTTTGAAGTTGGTGGAAAGGCCATATTGTAGGCTACTGCTCCAATGCACTGAAGTATTTCGTAAGGTTTGTAGAGTTTTGGAGCTAATTTCTGGAAACCCTTTTCTTTGAGAGATGTTTCCTTATATGGTTGTAGTTGTAGAAATACCTGATCCATTTCTTGAAATTTGTGCTTTGAATGATGTTGTTCTGCATGTTGCTTCATTCGATTCGAAGCTTGATGGAGATTATCTTTGAGATGAGCTAGCATGGCAGCACGGTTCTGTAAGAGTTGATCAACTACTTGCACCTTACAACATCCAGGGATATAAGAAATAAGTGAAGGTGGGAGTTGGCCATACACTGCTTCATATGGAGTTATCTTGGTGGTTTCATGATAGTTATTATTATACCAGCATTCAGCTAAAGGTAGCCACTGTACCCATTGATGTTGCTTTTCTGAAGTGAAGCACCTTAGGTATGTCTCCAAACATTTGCTGTCTACTTCAGTTTGACCATCAGTTTGGGGATGATAGGAAGTACTTAGTTGGAGTTGGGTGCCTTGTAGCTTGGAAATTTCTTGCCAAAATGTGCTGGTGAAATTTGGGTCATGATCAAACACAATGGAAGTTGGCATGTCATGCAATTTGAAGATCTGGTCCATGAAAGATTAAGCCACCAAAGTGGGGGTAAATGGGTGGGGTAGAGTGAAAAAATGAGCATATTTAGAAACTTTGTCCACAACCACCATGATGATTGATTTGTTTCCTGACTTTGGGAGAGCAATAATGAAATACATAGAAACATCCATCCAAACAAAGCCAGGGATTAGCAATGGTTGTAAGGTTCCTGGTAACTTGGTTGTTTCTCCTTTGTGACATTGACACACATCACATTCAGCTACAAAATTAAGAATGTCAGTTTTCATGCTCGTCCAAAAGAAGGAACGATGAGTGCGAGCATAAGTCTTCTAAAAGCCTACATGCCCTATAGTGGGAGATGAGTGAAACTCTGCCAAAATGTGAGTTTTGAGGGTGGATGTCAGTGATATAACTACTCAACCCTTGTAGCGAAGAATCTCATCCTTCCAAGATTATCTAATTGAGGAATTAGGATCTACTCTCAAGTTATTAATGAGTTGGGAGAGAGGGGAGTGTGAAAACCATTCCTTGCAGGCTTCTTCAATCCAATCTAGTATGGGAAGAGAGATTGATATCAAGGTGCTTTCATCCTCAATTTGACGTGATAAAGCATCTGCTACTAAATTTTCACTCCTTTTCTTGTAAATTATCTCATAATAATATCCCAACATTTTGGCTAGCCATTTATTTTGCTGTGGTGAGGATATACGTTACTATAAACAATATTTGAGGTTTTGATGGTCTGTGCAGATTTGGAAATGCCTCCCTAATAAATATGGTCGCCAAGTATCTACTGCATGTAAGATGGCCATCATCTCTTTATCATAGGTAGATTGTCCCAAATGTTTCCCACTCATTTGTTGGTTGTTGAAGGATAGGGGTTGACCTTCCTACATTAAGACAACACCAATACCAGTACCTAAAGCATCACATTTAATCACAAAATATTTTGTGAAGTCGGGTAGTGCCAATAATAGAGTGGAACACATGGCCTATTTGAGAGCCACAAACACTTGTTGTACTGCATTAGTCTAGAGGAATGAATTTTTCTTGAGAAGGTTAGTGAGGGGTCTAGTAATGTGACCATAATTGCAAACATATTTGCGATAGTAGCTAGTGAGACCCAAGAATCCCCTCAAACTCTTCAAGGTTTTTGGTTGGGGCCAATCTTGCATTTCCTGTATATTTTTGGGGTCAACCCTGACACCTTCACAACCCACAATGTGTCCCAAATACTCAACTTCTTCCATGCCAAAAGAGCACTTGAACAATTTGACAAATAATTTGTGATTCTGGAGTAGTTGCAAGATCATGTCTACATGCTGAAGATGTTTTTCCCTGGTTAGGTTGTAGATGAGAATGTCATCAAAGGAAACGAGGACAAATTTTTAGAGATATGGTTTTAGCAGGTGATTCATGAGGCTTTGAAAAGTAGATGGGGCATTACAAAGACCAAATGGCATGACCAAGAATTCATAATGGCCTTCTTGAGTTCGGAAAAAAGTCTTGGGAATGTCTACTTCTTTCATGTGTATTTGGTGATAGCCAGAGCGAAGATATAGCTTAGTAAAAAATTGAGCACCATGTAGTTCATCAAGAAAATAATCAACAACCAGAATAGGGAATTTGTCTTTGATAGTGAGCTTGTTGAGGGCTCGAAATGCTGGACACATGCGCCATTCCCCGTCTTTCTTGAGCACCATGACCACTGGTGATGAATAAGGAATGATGCTAGGACGAATAACACTGACTTCAAGGAGTTCCTTGATGATTTTTTCAATTTCATTCTTTTGGGAGAAAGGATATCGATATGGGTGCACATTCAGTAGTTGTGCCCCTGGGACCAAAGTGATGCTATGATCATGTTCCCCTCTAGCACATGGAAGCTCTTTAGGTTTGTCAAATAGTTGTTGGTGGTGGTTTAAGACCTGTTGCATCTTAGGATGAATATGAAGAGTAGTGGATTCTATGGCCTGGATGGCATTAAACTAGGTGATGACTCCATGATGGCCCTTTTTCAACAAATTTTCCATTTGATGTGAGTTGATGACAAAAGGAGCACCTGCCTATAGTCCACAAAGTGTATGAATGTGGTCATTATGCGTAAAGCTCATATATAAATCCTGGAAATCCATTGTGATTGGGCCTAGTGTACAAAGCCATTCAACACCCAAGAAAATGTCACAACCACCCATGTTAATCGCAAACATGTCCGCCTTTAGGTGGTAGTCTCCAATCTAAAGTTTAATATTTTCGCAATGGCCTTCACATTTCATTGTCCCCCCCCCCCATCAGCAATAAGGACCTGGAAATTAGAGATTTCCCTTACAAAACAATGAACAACTTTGACAACTCGCTGATGGATAAAGTTATGAGTGCTACCACTATCAATCGGTACTACTACCGGGTGATGTTTAAGAAAGCCTATGATTTTGAGAGTTTGGGGTGCAAAAATGAGTGCCAAAGCATGTTGTGAGATAACTGGTTCATCTGGAAGAGCTATGAGATCAATGTCCAGCTAGGTTTCCTCAACTTCATCCTCTGGTCCCCCAAGGGGTGGGGCTTCCTCATATATGTTGTGATTAGTAACATCAATTTGGAAGAATTTTGGTTCCTTGCATTTATGCCCCAGTGAGTATTTGTCATCACAGTAGTAGCACAGTCCTCGTTTTATTCTTTCAACCATTTCTATTGGAGACACCTTTTGAACCTTAAGTGTTTGGGTAGGGCCCTGAACCTAGGTGGAGCACCCCTTGGCTATGAAATTTGGATGAGTACACTGGGCTGCTAAAGCACATTCCACTTCGACAACCTTTGTGCAAATGTCTATCCATGTAGGTGGGTGGCACATCTGGCCATGTTCTTGGATGGCTTCCTTGAGACCACTTATGAAACATTACAAGTAGAATTAATCTTCTAGACCTTCTGTTCTAATGGCCAATGTATCAAAGGCTGCAATGTAGTCTTTTACTATGCCTTTCTGTTGGAGCTTAGTAAGACGACCCAAAAAAATTTAAATTCTTTGTCAAAGTGGTCACAAAGGGATTTTGAGAACACCTACCAAGTTATGTTCCTGGGATAGCATTTCACATGCCACTGCCACCATGTCCATCTCTCTTGGTCCAAGTAAAGGGTTCGCACACATAGTTTAGTTGGATCATCACGGATATCATTCAAAATGAAATATTGTTCCATTTGTGCTACCCATACTACTGAATTAGAGCCATAAAATTTATACATGTCCAACTTGGGTGGTCGAGGGTGGGAATGTTGGTGATTTCCATGGAAGTGAATATGATGGCTAGATTCTCCTTCAAGGTGTTCGTCAATACTATATGCCTCCTGATGCAACCCCAGGGTGCTTTTAGTTATGATTTCAATGAATTGTGAAATTTTATGCAGATATTCCTCGCAAGTATCCAACCTTTTTTCAAGGTACTCGATCTTGTCATTGGCCATGACTTGAGCTCTAGTTTCTACCATACATAAATCTCAATCACTTGGAGTCACCTCAAAAAAATTTGGGAGCACCTGGAAACTGAAGCTGACAAGTGACTAGTACCACAAAGATCAACTCGTCGTCCTGAATCTTATGGGCTAAGTCTCTCTTAAGTGTCCTGGGAAGGCCTCAAAATTTATTTTTTTTACTCTTCACTGATCAATACTGCATTGGTCAAATTCTAGAAAACTTGATCCTACCTAATGTCCTGTGAAAATCAGGCCAAGACTATAGTAGCCATAAGCCTCAATGTGCAAACGGTTAGATCTGCCTGCAAAACCCCAACGGCTAAATGTGAGTTGGATTGCGGTGGCAGAACCCCAATTGGTGGATCTGATTGATACGGTGGTGACATAAACCCAACTGCTAAATTTGAATTGTACTGCAATGGTAGAATTGCAACTAGCAGATCTAATCTAGCAAATAAGACAATGGGCGATCTTCAGAGAGTCGAGGGAACTATGGTCACAAAGGAGTGTCAGATACTACAGATCACAATATACATAAGGGTCTAACAATAGTACTCAACCCAATCTTTCAGAGCAGTAACTAAGAAGGATCAATCATACCCTTAGTCGTACTACTCAACTACCATATCATACGCGTGAGTAATCTCCCCGAGTGTTGTTCTCAGTGTACTGTAGAAGCAAGATTGTTGACGGCTTATCTAAGGTGAGGTTTCAGGTGAGCCTAGGGGGGTTCTGATATACCCAGAGCGTACGTGGAAGTGTATTCCATGCGCAATTCTATCTAATGTGCTACTACTCGAAGGGGTACCCACAGGGGTTACAAGGGAGTCCAACAAGCATGACCAACTCTTGTATTTCCCACGTGCATGCCTCCCCAAATCCACAGGTTTGCGCGTTCAATGACATATCCCATGGTTTAAATATGCCAAAACACGTCTCTAGCTAAAGACAAATCTATCGAAAATGGAGGTACCATCGGCCTTGGAAAGTTTTCTGATACCACTTGTTATGCTCTTGACCGACGAGAAATTATAGAATACCAAATATGTGAAGAAATACAACCCAGAACACATAATAAAATGAGGAAAACAACAAGTATTTTATTATTCAGAGCTAAAAGCAATGTTCACTTGCCTCTTCGAGGGGGAATCCTCCAATAGAGCAGAGCTCGATTACAAAATAAGACTCGATGATATTTCCCTTCTAACTATGACTATCTATAGCTAAATTACCTTCAATGACCTAATGACTAGTGGTCCTTTGCATAATATGGGTTAACCACTTTATTTATTAATTATGGCTTGTTTGCAACTAATTTTGGTCCCTTTCTTAAATGTGGGTCAACACTTAAAATGACTAATACAACCTTTATTGACTCTTTAACTAACTATGACTATGACTCGGCTCTATTGGTTTTATTACATAAATAAAGGGGTTAGGCTTGGACCCCAAAATTTTCCTACGACTACACTTTGCTTTCATAGTTGTAACCATTTTGATTGATGTTTCTTCTTCTTTCCCTGCAAGATCCTTTGTTCCCCATTGTCATCCAAGCACTAAATGGACTTGTAATAACAATCCACTTTGGTCTTGTGAAGATATAACCAATCCATACCCAAGAGCATAACATATGATCCCAATGGAAGTACATTCAAATGCGTTGATGTAGGCATACCATTCAAATCAAACGCACAAGTTCTTACTGAGTCATGAACTCATTTCTTAGTAGCTTTGGCCAACTGCAATAGCCTAGAATTTATATGCACTTCTTTATTCAAACCATACTTATCCACTAGGTTAGGATTAACATAACTATAATCAGATCATGGGTCTATCAAAATAGAAACAACTTTATCACAAAGCTTACTATCCATCTCGATAATATATGCTTGGTGATCTTCCTTACTGTTATCCAATGCTGCATAGATCCATGGAATACTCTATCCAACATTCCCCATTGCCTATGCTTCATGTGCAATATAGATATGAGGCCTACCACCCTGATGTTGTGCATAATATATCCTACTATGCTCTCCACCACAAGTCAAACACTATAAAGGTTTCATACCATCAACCTTGTTCTGCTCCTTAGACCAAAATCTCAGTCCTCTATCAGGCACATTGAACTTCTTAGGTGGTGTTTCATTCTCTCTTTTACCTATGTCTTGAGGTCCAATTCGCTCCTTATTCGTTTTCCATTTATTCTTATCATTACTTTTCCAATGTTGTTTAGTATTAGATATGTGCTTTGATTACTCATAACAATGATTTATCTTCGTGATGGCCTCCTCCAATGATATAGGCTCATCAAACTCAATCCTTTCCTTGAATGCTATTTTCATCCCACTAATGAATCTCTAAATCTTCACTTTTTTCTCCTCAAGAAAAGGCACATACCTCAACAGCTCCAAGAATCTACTAGTGTACTCCTCATCGATCATGGATCCCATCTTTAGCTCATAGAATTATTTTTCCCTATCATCATAGCATCTCTCTGATAGATAATTCTTCTTGAAAAGTCTCTCGAACTCACTCCAAATCAACTCCTCTTCCCAAATGGCCCCGACATTCTTTACATCTTCCCACCAAATCTATAACAGCCCTGGTAAAAATACATAAGACTATGGTTGATGGGACACTTATTCCAAGATGAATGTTAGGAAAGACATCCTAGGGGGTTTTTGTTTGGTTGTTTATGTCTAAGGAAATTGGAAAAGGCAATGGATAAGGCTTTGGAAAGGAAAAATGACATTTTTGGCACATTTATTTATGAAGATAATGGAAATTAGGAGAAAAAGGAGGTGAAAGGTCATAGGTTTCATGTGAGGAGGAAATTGAAAGAAAATATTGGAAAACGAAGAAAATGGAGGCCTCATTCATAAATAAGGCTTTTGAGGATCAGTTGGTAACCTTTTGTCAGTTGAGTTTTGGAGGTCTCTCATTATTCTCTCTCTCTCACTCACTCTTGGACACTTAGAATTTTCTTGGAGCATTTTGGAAATGGAGCAAGAAAGGCAAATAAGGAAAGATGAAGTAAAGATCAAACAGGGAAATGTAGGATCAAACAACTATAACAAGATTCATTGCAAGTATCGATTTGCATGTGTATTTCTTTGCTAGATTTGGAAGGAATGATATGGCATGTGGTTCTTTTGTTCTTGTGGCATGGATTTTTCCAAGTGTAACAATGTTTTTCAACCTAGAATTTCCATTTGTGGATACCCATGGAGTAATGGGGTTCTCATGTTTTGGTTGAGCTAGATTTTCGAATGGATTCAAGGTTGGGTGGATCTCCGAATGATAGAGAACATGGTCTAGTGCTCCGTAAATCGAACTATTGATTACGGTAAATCCATTAGCCTAGTGACCCTTCAGCCAAACTATTGGTTGTGGTAAAGCCAGGATTATGTTGCCTCAGTGGGCCTAGGAATCCTTGCCAGTGAATGGAAGGATATACGATAAAGATAATAGGTGGTTTTCTCTAAGCTGGGTCTAGTAATCCTGGGTTTGGGATATGCAGTTAAGCCTAGAGAGTGTGTCTCATTTTAGGTCCTAGTGATCCAGATTTGGATTGTGGTAAATCCTGAAAGACTAGGAGACAATAAAATTCATCACGATGTAGGTGGAGAAATACGATGGCATCCATTATTGTTTTTCCTAGCAAACAGGTGGAGATCATGATAAACCCTATTATGATGTGTTCATTGTGTTGGCCTAGTGATCCAGGGTGGATTACGGTAAAGCCTAGTTTCTATTGATTAGGGTGAGGTGGTTTAGCCTCGGTATGCCCTGGTTGGTTCTTTTGGTTTGAGTCCCACATTCATGCTTGGAATATGGCTCGAGGGTGAATGGATGAAGAGAGATTTGGCTCAGCGATTCTATGGTCGGGTGGAACATGGAAGTCCCATCCTGGACTTGGTTTTTATATCATTAATGAAAGGTCATTTCTCATTGTATTCTAGGCACATTTTGATGGATTATATGTGGTTTACACGGAAGTACTTTCATGAGTATTTATGTTGTTACTATGTTGGTTATATGTGTGTTTTATGACAACAGTTATGTATGGCTCTTAGCATGTTTTTGCTTGTAAATGAATGTATAATGTATATATAGTGTAATAGATGGTAAATTAGCAAAAGGCATGAGGGAACAATGGTTCATAGCAATTCTCAGATAAGTATGATATCTCTACACTTAATTCTATTGTTTACACCTGTAGGTCACATGTTGATGAATTGTTTGATGAAATTAACATCATGGCTAGTAGGGATCTGATTAAGGTCTTGTTTAACTTATTGATTTTGCATCATTGTTTCCCTATTCTTTGACTGATCTTAAGCTATTATTCCATTCTTGACAGTACCTCAGATCAGGGCCTGAAAAAGTGGCTCAAATTTTGGGTTCGCTGACATAGCACTGAAAAATTTAGTCTCTGGTCACTGGCAGGCAAGCCTGTGAGAGATAATTTGGTTTTCAAGACACTCTTTTGCCTATAGCATGAGAGAAGCTAAGGCTTAAGATGTCCAGAGCATCAATGGGACCTAAATACATGATGTCTAAGTGGTTGAAAAGTCTCTTGAGGGTTTTGTTGCTGATGTGGATAGTTTGGTTGATGTGTTCCATCAATTCCACTTCTTTAAGGTCACATAGGAGGTCGAATCTAATCATAGTAACCTCTCATCACATGTTTACCTAGTTGGCATGGTTACTTTTGTGGAGGTGGGAGGAGGGTGTTACAAAGTGGTATTGGAGCATGGTTCACTCATCGGACTAGATGGGTAGTGTGTGGGTCATGCATGAATGTTAGTTTCATGTGTGTTTCTTATGCTTTCATTCCATGTGCTTGTTACATTTTCTTTATGATTGATTATGGTTGAAGTAAGGTTGTCATGGAGAATTTGATGTTGAGTTTGTGGAATGCATCATCATGAGTATATGACTGGTAACATAATGCTACATGTCACTTACATGTTGATTTTATGTTTCCTACTTAGATCCTTTTATGTTAGGCTACATTCTCGTAGGTTCAATTACATGTATCAATATTGTAGGTTGGTTATAAGTATTGATCAATTATTCTCGAATACATGCATTTATGTGTATGTGTAGTTGATTTGGCATTTCTTATGCATGTGGCAATGTGTAAAATGGAATAATGGTTGTTTTCATGCATGAGGTCATAACATGCATTGTTGATATGGACTTGCATTGATGACTAGACCCTAAATAGAGTGATGTTTATGTGTCGATGCATTTATTTTCATATGACTATATGCTATTATGTTTATGTTATAATGAATCACACTAATTTTTGATCTTGTAGAAAATGTATCCCCCCCTAATTATACTAAGGTACATTGATTTATTATGATTTGGTTTATTTGGCGTATGATGCATTACAGGAAAGATACCAAACGACTAGCAAGGTGGTAGACTACATAGAATCTCCCTATGAATCATATGGGCAGTGTGGTGTGGGGCACTCTTCGGATTTGGAAGACACCTTGAGAAGCTTGAAGGAAGAGATAAGGAGTTGTAAGGCAGATAATGACTAGATCATACAGGCACAAGAGAAGCAACCAAAGGTTAATGCTATACTCCTTTAGAGTTTTTCAGACTTGCAGTGATAAGGGTTGCTTTGGATCAGCCATGGACATGAGGATATAACTAATGGGCATATGGAAGTAGGTCTGTAGGTAGACACAAAGGATACTTTCCATATGAGTTTAAGAAAGGGAAGCCACCTACTTTTGATGGAGATGTGAAGAATATGGAAGATGTAGAGGATTAAATACTTGGGATGAACAAATTCTTTGAGTTGCATGAGTACACAAATAATATGAAGGCCATAGTAGTGATATTTAACTTTAAAGGTAAAGAAGACATTTGGTGGGAAGATGTTAAGTGGGTTAGAGACATCATGACAGATGATTTGAGTTGGCAAGAGTTCAAGAGGATTTTTAGGAAGATGTACCTTTTAGAGAGGTCCTACAACAGTAAGGCCAAATAATTATATGAGCTAAAGATGAGATCAATGAGAAATGAATAGTACATGACCAAGTTTCTAGAGCTGTTGATGTATGTAATATATCTTACTGATGAGAAGGCTAAAGTTCATTGATTTGTCAGTTTTTTTTCCATTAGTGTTTAGAGATCGGATTGAGTATGATGAGCCTCAGTCACTTGAGGAATTTATTGGGAAATTGAAGCATTTCTATGAACAATCAAAGCACAAGAATGAATCTTAGAAAGGATGGAAGGGAAAAAAAAAATTGAAGGTAAATAGAAGCTTAAGAGGACAAGGCCTCAACATGTATATGAGAAAGAGAATGTGGCACCAGAAAAGAGATATAATGCAACCAGAAAGGGACATGAGTCGCAACAACAATATAGAGGTGTTGGTACAAGTCAAATGGAGTGTTGGACATGTGGAAAGGAACACCTTAAGAGAGATTTTCCACAGAATCGAGGTGGTAGGCCTCAAATATATAGTGCACAAGACGCACAAACTATTGGGGAAGTTGGGCAAAACATTCCTCGTATCTATGCAGCAGTGGAAAATAGATTGGTAGAATGCCATGCATCTATCATTGAGATGGATAGTAAGATTTGTGATCAAATTATTTATATTTTTATTAACCTTGGATCTAATTATAGCTATGTTAGTCATCACTTGGTGGATAAGTGTGGTTTAAGTAAAGAGCTGCATGAAGAGTCTTGGTTAGTGCAACTGGCTATAGGTAGAAAGAAGCAACTTCATCATTGGGTAAGAGCTTGCACGTTTCATTTAAATGGTATTCCTACCATAGCACATCTGAATGTATTACCATTGGGATCATGCAATATGTTCTTGGGCATGGATTGGTTATATCTTCATAGAACAAAGGTAGACTATAACAACAAATACATTGAGTGTGTTGATGATAATGGAGAACCAAGAGTCTTGCAAGGTAAGAAGAAAGACACATCAGTTAGGATCGTGACAACTATGTAGGCAAAGCATAGTCGCAGGAAAGGGTGTATGTTATTTACAATGCACATTTCTAGTGATAAGGGAAAGGAGGTTGAGGATGCAGATCTATTGAGTAGGTACCCAGTTTTGCAGCAGTTTCTAGATGTATTTCCTTACGACATTACAGAGTTTCCACCTCAAAAGGAGGTAGAATTTTCTATTGAGTTGGTGCTAGGGGTAGCTCTAGCATCAAAAGCACATTACAAGATGAGCACACTTGATTTGGTTGACTTAAAGCTACCGTTGAAGGAAAAATTAGATAAGAGATACATTAGGCCAAGTGTATCACCTTGGGGTTCACTGGTCTTGTTTGTGAAGAAGAAAGATGGAACTCTCAAATTATGCATTGACTACAAGTAGTTGAACAAAGTGACCATCAAGAATAGGTACCTGTTACCGATGATTGATGACTTGTTCGATCTGCTGAAGGGAGAAAAAATGTTGTCCAAGATCAACTTGAGATCAGGATACCATCAGGTATGCATCAAAGAGGAAGACATTTACAAGACCACTTTCGGACTAGGTATGGCATTTATGAGTTTGTTGTAGTTCCATTTAGCTTAACTAATGCTCCAATTACATTTATGTGCTTGATGAACAATGTGCTGCATCCATATTTGGATCATTTTTTTATTGTGTTCATTGATGATATATTGGTATATTCTAAAAATGAGGAAGATCATGTCGAGCATTTGGCAGTAGTGTTGAGGTTGTTGCAAGAACATCAGTTGTATGCTAAGCTTAGTAAGTGTAATTTCTTTTAGTGTGAGGTACATTACTTGGGGCATGTGGTCTCCAAGGAGGGCATTACAGTATATCTAGAGAAGATAAGGGCCATCATGGAGTGGGTAGCTCTTAAGAATGTGGATGAGGTGAGATTTTTCATGGGGTTAGCAAGATATTATAGGAGTTTCATCATGAACATCTAGAAAATTACCCATCCCATCACATCATTACAAAGGAAAGGTAAGAAGTTTGAATGGAAAGAGGAGTGTGAGGCTAGTTTTGAGCAAATTAAGCAGTTGTTGACACATGCACCAGTGCTATATATTGTAGATAAAAGAGTTTGTATTATGTATCGATGCTTGCAAGAGAAGACATGGTGGAGTCTTTATGCAGGATGGACATGTGGTATGCTATGAGTCGCAAGATCTGAATGAGCACAAGCAGAAATACCCAACACATGATCTTGAGTTAGCGGTGATTATACATTCGTTGAAGATGTGGAGGCACTATATTTTTGGCAGGAGGTTTATACTTATGAGTGATCATATTGGGTTGGGATATTTGCTTGACCACTCGAATCCGAACACCAGGCTCGCTAGATGGTTGACCATGATCAGTGATTTTGATTTTGAGATTACGTACTTCAAAGGTAAAGAGAACAAGGTGGAATATGCACTCAGCAGGTAGGTACAGGTAAATCACTTGGCAGCTATGAGCTCTTATGGGACAGATCTACACGATAGGATCTTAGAGGTAGGTCAGCAGGATCTAAGGAATATGGAGATTTTTCACAACTTGTAGTAGGGTACTTGTACAGGTACATGTGGTAGTACAGGTACAAGTATAGGTATAGGTATAGGTATAAGTGGTAGTACAGGTATAGGAATAAGTACAGGTGCAGGTGCACAGGGTATGGATTATTGTCTTACAACGAAAGGGTTGGCCAGATTCAGAGAAAGGATTTATGTGTTGAATAGTAGTGAGCTCAAGAAGGAGATCTTGAGAGAATTTCATGTGAAACCTTATTCAGGTCACGCGAGTTATCAAAAGACATTGACTACAATGAAGAGATATTATTATTGGCCGAATCTAAAGAAGGTTGTAGCAGAGTTTATGGCTAAATGTTTTGATTATCAGCGAGTGATGGCAAAGTGCAAACATCTAGGTGAACTGCTATATCCAATCGTGATTCCAAAGTGGAAATGGGAGATCATTTCCATGGAATTCATTACAGAGTTGTCAAACACAGTGAGACAACATGATTCCATCATGGTTTTTGTGTACAGGTTGACAAAGTGTGCACACTTCATTCCAGGGAATTCAAAATTCTTAGCTAGTGATGTGCCATAGGTATTCATCATAGATATGGTCAGGTTGCATGGTGTCCCAAAGAAGATTCTGTTAAACAGGGATGAAAAGTTCACTTCCTAGTTTTGGAAGGAGTTATTTGTAGGTTTTAGCACATACTTGGCCTTCAAAACAAATTATCATCTACAGACAGATGAAAAAATAGAAAGGGTCAACAGGATATTGGAGGACATGTTGAGGATGTATTTGATGCATCAACAATGGAAGTGGGAAGAGTATCTGTGGTGTAGGAAAATTCTCTCTGTGGACAAAGACAATCCCTCTAGCCCAAGAGGGTCTAGCCAAAAACAAGACAAGATGACATAATATCCCTTAGATTGAGAAAGGATAAGATCCTACCTCTTGTATCACTTATCCTTGTTCAATGATGTCCTTGTATTTTTTCTCTATCAATCAACTCCTTACTGTCAATCAAGCACCTGAAACAAATATACAAGAAACCAGTGCACACATGATAGCATACAAGAGATTCAACCTACTCAAGAGGATAAGGAGTTTTAAGCTACCAAGTACAATATTGAAATTGATATAGGAAACAAAATATGAGATGTATTATTATGATAGAAAGGAAAATACAACCTTCGCCTTAGTGTTGCAGGCTTCCTACGATGGGTCTAGATCCCGAGAATCACTCTAACATCTCCTCAAACACCTCAATCATGGGAGTTTAAGGTCTATTTATCCTTGTTCACACCAAAACATCTACAAGCTATTCTCCCTTTAACAAGCTCTTAACAAGCATAAACTAAGATCTAAATTCAAACTAAATCCAACCGACATCCAAAGCTCCTGCGGGACTAGCAGAGGTTGGAATAATAGGGGATTATATAGGCATGAGAGAGGGAATATGGTTTCTCTTATGATGGGAGGAAGCCTTATCTCTTGGGTTAGTTCCTATTTAATAGGGTAAAGGAGCCCAAATAGTCTCTCTCGGCTCTATCTCGACTAACCATTTACTAGACCTCTACCCACGAAGATTCTAGATCTAGAATCTTAGATTCCATTTTTAAAAACTTTCTAGAAGAGGATCAATGTGGATAACAGGGGATAACAATGCTGATCAGTGTGAGGCTCAGTGTTATTCTTAGAAAATTAGCACGGGAAAGAAACTGAGGGATAACGCCGACCTTTAAAAGTGGGTTTAAAGGAAGTATCTGTGGAAATGTGTAAAGGGAAAATGCTTTGTAGATGGAAAGTGACTCAGGGAGATGTTCTTCATGATAGGGAAGTACATAGGGTTTACTATAGAGGTCGTACAGGATCAAGGAATGGGGAGTACAGGGACAGTGAAAATTTTTCGTGTAATAGATGCCCGCTAAAGCATGAAGGCTGAACAAGAGTGAGGGGTGAAATTCTTTATGAGTAGATGCAAGGAATCAGATACCATTGGTGGAAAACCTGCAAGCAAGCATAGATACATATACATATCTGAACTCATAGTCATGCTTGATAAACATGAGAGGCATATAAAAATACATGAATCCAAGGTATATGCACAAATATCCATCAAGAAAAGGATCATGTGCATGAATCATTGGCATGGACGTAGCCATCTGATTGAGGGGATAAAAAATGACACCCATGGCATGGCCATAGCCATCTGTCTAAAAAATCATGTATATAATCATGAATGATTCGTCACTCCTTGCAACCTAGAATTTTGTGATCTAAGCCCAGGGTCTTGCGCTCCAACACGACCCTATCAAAGTACAAATTCTAACATGTGAATAGATGTGCTGAAGTCAAACATGCTATAATATCACTCGATTACCGACCAATGATGTGAACCATTAACAAGCGTGAGAGAAACCACCCATAATGTCAATGGCTCTCAAGGTACTTCAGTACAATTCACGAAGTGTGAATAAGGAATCGAAGTTGAACACTCGTGAAATCATTCAATCTAAGGCCAATGATGAGAACTTGTCATTGAGTGTGAAGAACTTGCCATTGAGGCATCCAAGCTCTAAGTTATTGGAAAGGAGTTTCTAGATCAACTTCCTGGATAATGAGTTGAAGTCTACATGAAATGATCTATCGAAGGAAGGTCGTAATGAATGCTTCATCATCGACACGAAGCATGAAACACAATGAATGAGAGTAATCCAAGATGGTGACATATTATTAGACAATATACAAGTAGGAAGACTTCTCTTGAACATGTGTATGATATGAATCTGGAGTTTGGCAACATTTTACATCATAGGATCAAAGGTCATGGTGACGTGGCAGAGATCATAGGTTTAAAATGGATAAGCCAAAACCTACAGAGGCAAGTGACAGAGTGAGGATGTCCCAAAACCTGACAAGAATAGCATATGAGTGTCAATGTTAAAGAGTGACATACTTTCTCAAGTAAAGAATACAACACATGAAATATTTCCAATTTCCCCCCACCATTTCTGGCAAGTACCCTAGTTATTTTTACACAAGCTTGATGGGGATAACAAATGCTTCTAATATAAGTCCATCCTTTAGATGGATCCATCCTATTAAGCTTACGAGCCCTGGGAAGGAGTAGCTCGGTCTCGTCATAATGATAAGTACTATGTCGTTTAATATCTTAACGAGTCTGACAAAGGTGAAACTTGGTATCTTTTTCATGTTTAGAGAGTTTGAAAAAGGAACAGAAAAGAAAACTCCAAAAGGTCCCTTTTCATAAAGTTGTCTCTTAAGCCCAAAGAGGTAGAAATCAATACTCGAGAGAACCTTCTAGCCATGTTAGACTAAGGTGTACCTTTTTCATAAATAATTTATCCCAACCAATAGGGGACACGTTTTGTAGCCTTTAATGAGTTTAAAACTACAAGAACTTAGAAATATTTTCATATTTTGAGTTAGAAAATAGCTCAAAGATGACTCACAGTTTTTTTTTTTCTTTAACGAGTCTAAAAGGGAAAAATACTCAGCAATCTTTTAATTTTTTATGAGTTAGAAAAGAGCTTAAAGGTGATTCATCCTAGAGGAACAAGTGGTATCAAGGGAAGCAATTGGTTCTGGTTATGGTGGAACTACTCAAAAACTAAGAGGTCAAGAGGTTGGCTAGTAAAACCACTCATCACTGCAAATTCCTTAGGAAAGGGAAAACAATGAAGTGAAAGCATATGATTAGCCAAAGAGATGGTGGTGACGAAATAAACCAACCAAAGCTCATCTAGCAGAAATTGACTGATAAAAATGGCAATCACGAGATTTAAATTTGGCATGGGTTCATTTTCATAAAAGATTGAACCATGGGGAACTCTGCTTGAATGCACTTTCATGTTTACACAAGCTTGAAATGAAAAACTATGCTTGAGTTAAGTATGTATGCCCCCAGCATAATGACTCAATTCAAGGTACATATGCCCCCAAGCTTTATTTCATTCAGTTAGGTGGATGGAATGAAGGTTCACTTTCGAGATCTAGGAAAGACTCGACTGGGATTTTACGAGATCTTAATCAAAGGCTCAATTTGGAAAAGGTAGTTGTTTCATTTTTTAACAAGGTTGACACAACAAAAGAACTATCCTCAGATATCTGTTTTGTTTTTTAACAAGGTAGAAACAGGAATAAACTATCCTCGAACTCCTTGGTTCATTTTTTAACGAGCTTGACACAAGACAAGGAATTATGCTCACACTCCTTGTTTCATATTTTAAGGAGCTTGACACAAGATAAGGAACCCTGCTTTGAAGTCCTTGTTTCATTTTTTAAGGAGCTTGAGACAGGACAAGGAACTCTTCTCCCACACTTTGTTTCATTTTTTAACGAGTTTGACACAGAAAAATAAATAAATAAATAAAATGAAATAAAATAAATAAAAAATAAATAGATAAATAAATAAATAAATAAAATAAAATAAATAAATTAAATAAATAAATAAATAAAATAAATAAATAAATAAAATAAAATAAATAAATATATAAAATAAAAATAAATAAATATATAAAATAAAAATAAATAAAAATAAAAATAAATAAATAAATAAATTATCCTCGTACATCTGATCATGGACCATACGAGAACATGTCTCCCAAGAGGTCATCACTAGATGGGAGAACCACGCTCTGGGAGGAATACATGTCAAATCGTACCAATGATAGATCAGGTTCCATTTCCCCCAGTACATAATATATTATACCATCTTTGTGATCATCAACAGATGTGAAGACAGAACGGGTAGCCACATAATTGACTAGTGGGGAGGGTATTGCTTGCAAACAAGAACCAATAGGGGATGCTGGTTGCATAAGAGGCACCTGGTGACCGATGAATGACAATTTATCAATGGTCACTATTCTCCCTTCGTGTGGAAAACAAACCACATGGAAGAGTGAACAAAAAAGAGCTCCCATGACATTAACATAGTCGGATCCAAGGAGAAGATTGAAATCTAAGGGACCTTGGACTACCATCACATCTATATAGATGGTATTTCCTGCCAAAGTTATAGGGTACTTCGGAAGGATCCTTAAGGGCTGAGTGGTTCCTCTATTGAAAGCCAACAAATTCTGGGTGATAGGAACAACCTTTGGGGAACCCAAAGCTTTCCAAGTAGTAGAAGACATGATGCTAACAGACATGCCTTCATCTACTATAGTGCCATGTAATACCATATTATAGGCTTGTACTGTGATCTAGAAAGGCACATAATATGGAAGGCGGAAAGCATTAAATTGACTCCAATCAAAAGAAACAACTGAACTACTTGGTGGGCGTATCATATGATTCCCCTGATTCTCTACAGGAATAAGAGAAAGCCTCCCTTGAACAACAAGGACAGGAGGGTCACTCTTCGATTCACAAGAATCTGGGGAGATGAGAATAACATGAGCAATATGATCACTACTCTCTTTGGAAATAGAGTGAAAGATTGAAGGTAGAGCCAAATTGACACTCTTTTCGACCAATGGTTGGTCGGGAACAAACATAAGAGAGTCATGTTCAGGAAAAGCAGGATGGGCAAGAGATGAATCCAAGTCAATCTCTTTACCAACTAGGAGAGGGTTAGAAGAAAGTCTCTGATAACCAACAGGAAGTTTGGCTCGAGAAGCTGTAAGGTTTTCCAAATTTTTGGAAGTGTTATCCATAAGAGGACAAAGGTTAAGAAGATGCTTCCCTTCACATAACCTACAAGGGAATCTAATCTTTCCCTTTTCCTTACTATCATTAGTTGAAGGTGTAGCATTGACATGATCTCCAGAGGTCGACGAGGATGGTCGATTCAGGTCCTCATACCATACCTCTAAGACTCTGGCGATGCTACGACAGTCTCGAAGTAGATGGTCACCCTTACATAGATTACAAGGGAATCTGACCTTCCGTGGAGGATCGGAAGGTTTGTCTACGGGAGGTGAATTTGGAGTACCAGCTACACGGTTGGCCTCTCATTTATCTAACTTCTTCTTCTTCTTCTTCTTAGCCTCCTGGTTACTGGATTTAAAACTTTCACCAGGTGAAGTAGAAGAGGAAGGTGAAGAAATAGGGGAAGAAGGTGAGAGTTAAACCTCATAATCAATGTGATGTGGTTCAAATGAAGGAGATGGCTAGACAGGAGACGGGACACTCGGGACCACCAAGGTCGAAAATAACTAGATCGGTAAACCAATGGTTAACCCAGGGAGGGACAACGTTGCCTTATAAGGAGCACCGATGTTTCCAAAAGAAGGAAAAGGACCAAGATTCCCATCCGAGGGGGATACTTGATTGGTAGACTCTAGAATTGTTTCGATTGGAATCAACCCTAAAGAATCACTAAGGAAGATAACTTTAACCGAGAATATTTTGTGGGTAGTTAATTTTAAGACACTGAAACAAGATTTTTCCTTTTCATATTTTAAGATTCGAGAAAAGGATGAAAGATGACTCTAGTCACTTTCGAAGTTAACAAACTTGCATGAAGAGTCTTGGTTAGTGAAATTGGTTATAGATAGAAAGAAGCAAGTTCAACATTGGGCAAGAGATTGCACATTTGATTTAAATGGTATGCCTACCACAACACATCTGAATGTATTACCATTGGGATCATACAATATGTTTTTGGGCATGGATTGGTTGTATCTTCATAGAACCAAGGAAAATTGATATGACAAAGCCATTGAGTGTGTTCATGACAATGGAGAACCAAGAGTCTTGCAAGGTAAGAACGAAGCCACATTAGTTAGGGTCATGACAACTATGCAAGAAAAGAGTAGTCGCAGGAAATGGTGTATGCTATTTAAATGCAAATTTCTAGTGATAAGGGAAAGGAGGTTGAGGACAGAGATCTGTTGATTAGGTACCTAGTTTTTTAGTAGTTTCAAGACATATTTCCTTAAGACATTACATAGTTTCCACCTCATAGGGAGGTAGAATTTTCTATTGAGTTGGTGATAGGGGCAGCTCTAGCATCAAAAGAATCTTACAAGATGAGTACACCTGATTTGGTTGATTTAAAGCTAGATTTGAAGGAAGCATTGGACAAGGGATACATTAGGCCAAGTGTATCACCTTGGGGTGCACTGGTCTTGTTTGTGAAGAAGAAAGATGGAACTCTCAGACTATAGGTAGTTGAACAAAATGGCCATCAAGAATAGGTACCCGTTGCCGAGGATTGGTGACTTTTCCAATCAGCTAAAGGGAGAAATAATTGTTTCCAATATCAACTTGAGATTAGGATGCCATCAGGTACACATCAAAGAGGAGGACATTTAGAAGACAAATTTATGGACTAGGTATGTGAATTATGAGTTTGTTGTAGTTCCATTTGGCTTAACTAATGATCTAGCTACATTTATTTGGTTGATGAACAGTGCGTTGCGTCCATATTTTATAAGTTTTGTATTGTGTTCATTGATGATATATTGGTATATTCTAAAAATGAGGAAGAGCATGCCGAGAATTTGGTAGTAGTGTTGAGGTTGTTGAGGAAGCATCAGTTGTATGCTAAGATTAGTAAGTGTAGTTTCTTTTAGAGTGAGGTACATTAATCGGGGCATGGTGTCTCCAAGGAGGGTGTTGCAGTAGATCTAGAGAAGATAAGGGCCATCATGGAGTGGGTAGCTCTTAAGAAGGTGGATGAGGTGAGATCTTTCATGGGGTTGGTAGGATATTATACAAGTTTCATTAGGAACATCTCGCAGATTACTTATCCTATCACATCATTGCAAAAGAAAGGTAAGAAGTTTGAATGGAAGAGGAGTGTGAGGCTAGTTTTGAGCAGTTTACCTAGTTGTTGACACATGCACCAGCATTATAGATTGAAGATCCAAACAAAGAGTTTGTACTATGTATCGATGCTTGCAAGAGAGGACTTGGTAGAGTCCCTATGCAGGATGGACAGGTGGTATTTTTTGAGTCATGAAATTTGAATGAGCAGGAGCAGAAATACCAGACACATGATCTTGAGTTAGCAGCAATTATACATGCATTGAAGATGTGGAGGCACTATCTTTTTGGCAGGAGGTTTGTACTTATGAGTGATCATATTGGGTTGAGATATTTTTTTGACCAACCAAATTTGAACACTAGGCAGGCTAGATGGTTGCCCATGATCAATGATTTTGATTTTGAGATCAGGTACATCAAAGGTAAAGAGAACAAGGTGGAAGATGCTCTCAAAAGGCGGGTACAGGAAAATCACTTGGCAGCTATGAGCTCTTATGGGAATGATCTACAGGATAGGATATTGCAGGCAGGTCAATAGGATGTCAGGTATATTGAGATTTTGCACAGGTTGTAGCAGGGTACTAGTACAAGTACAAGTGGTAGTATAGGTACAAGTATAGGTACAGGTGCAAGTATAGGTGGTAGTACAGGTACATAAACAAGTACAGGTGTAGGTGCATAGGGTATGGATTATTGTCTTACAATGGAAGGGTTGGTGAGATTCAGAGAAAGGATATATGTGTCAGACAATAGTGAGCTCAAGAAGGTGATCTTGAGAGAGTTTCATGTGAAACATTATTCAGGTCACCCGAGTTATAAAAAGACATTAACTGCAGTGAAGATATATTATTAGTGGCCAAATCTAAAGAAGGATGTAGCAGATTTTGTGGATAGGTGTTTTGATAGTCAGCAAGTGAAGGCAGAGTGCAAACATCCAGGTGGACGACTATATCCCATCGTGATTTTAGAGTGGAAATGGGAGATCATTTCCATGGACATCATTACAGGGTTGTCAAAGACAGTGAGACAACATGATTCCATCATGGTTGTTGTGGACAGGTTGACAAAGTTTGCACACTTCATTTTAGTGATATCAACATTCTTATCTAGTGATGTGACATAATTATTCATCAGACATGTGGTCAGGTTGCATGGTGTCTCAAAGAAGATTGTTTCAAACAGGGATGCGGATTTCACTTCATGATTTTGGATGAAGTTATTTGTAGGTTTGAGCACAAACTTGACCTTCAACACAACTTATACTCTACAACCAGATGGACATACAAAAAGGGTCAATAGGATATTTCAGGAAATGTTGAGGATGTATGTGATGCATCAACAACGAAAGTGGGAAGAGTATCAGTAGTGTAGGAAAATTCTCTTTGCGAACAAAGACAATCCCTCTAGCACAGGGGAGAGGGTCTAGCCAAAAGCAAGACAATCTGACATAAGATCCTTTAGATAGAGTAAGCATAATATCCTACCTCTTGTATCTCTTATCCTTGTTCGATGATATCTTTGTGTTTTTTCTCTAGTGATCAGCTCCTTACTATCAATCAAGCACCTGAAACAAATAGACAAGAAACCAACGCAAACATGTTAGCATACAATAAATTCAAACTACTTAAGAGGTTAAGGAGTCTTAAGCTACCAAGCACAATATTGCAATTGATATAGGAAACAAAATATCAATTGTATTATTATGACAAAAATGAAATTACAACCTTCGCCTTAGCGTTGCAAGTTTCCTTCGATGGGTCCAGATCCCAAGCATCACTCTAACATCTCCTCAAGAACCTCAATCATGAGAGTTTAAGGTATCTTTCTCCTTTTTCACACCAAAACATCTACAAGATATTATCCCTTTAACAAGCTCTTAACAACCATAAACTAAGAGCTAATTCAAACTAAATCCAAGCTGCATCCAAAGCTCCTGCAAGACTAGCAGAGGTTGGAATAGTAGGGGATTATATAGACATGAGAAAGGGGATATGGTTCCTCTTAAGTTGGGAAGAAGCCTTATCTCTTGGGTTAGTTCCTTTTTAATAAGGGAAAGGAGCCCAAACAAACTCTTTTGGCTCTATCTTGACTAACCATTTACCAAACCTCTGCCCACGAAGCTTCTAGATCTGGAAGCTTTGATTCCATTTTTTAAAACTTTCTAGAAGAGGATTGATGGGGGTAATCAAGGGATAATAGCGCTAATCAACACGAGGCTTAGTGTTATTCAGCAAATTGGCACAAGAAAGAAACTAAGGGATAACACCGACCTTTAAAATCGAGCTTAAAGGAAGTATCTTTGGAAATGATGTAAAGGGAAAATTCTTTGCAGATGGAAAGTGACTCAAAGAGATGTTCTTCATGATAGGGAAGTACAAAGGGTTTACTATAGAGGTCCTCGAGGATCGAGGAACAGGGAGTACAGGGACAGTGAAAACTTTTTGTGTAACAGATTCCCCCTAAAGCATGAAATCTGAACAAGAGTGAGGGGTGAAATGGTTTATGAGTAGATGCAAGGAATCAAATACTGTCGACGGAAAGCCTGCAAGCAAGCATAGATATATATATACATATATGAACTCATAGTCATTCCTGATAAACATGAGAGGCATATATAAATACATGAATTCATGGTATAGGCTTATCTATCCATAAAGAAAAGGATCATGTGTATGAATCCTTAGCATCAATGCAACCATCCGAATGAGGGGATAGAAAATGACACCCATGGCATGGTCACAACCATCTGTCTAAAGAATCATGTATATAATCATAAATGATTCATCACTCCTCGTAACCTGGAATTTTGTGATATAAGCCCTCCAACACGACCCAATCAAATTACAAATTCTAACATGTGAATAGACGTGATGAAGCTGAACATTCTAGAAGATCACTTGATTATCAACCAATGATGTGAACCATTAACAAGTGCAAGAGAAACCACCCATAATGTCAATGGATCGCAAGGTACTATTAGTACAATTCACGAAGTGTGAATAAGGAATCAGAGTCTAACACTCATGAAATCATTCGATCGAAGGCCAATGATGAGAACATGTTGTTGAGTACGAAGAACTTGCCATTGAGGCATCCAAGCTCTAAGGTACTGGAAAGGAGTTTCTAGATCAACTTCCTAGATAATGAGCTGCAGTTGATAAGAAATGATCTATCGAAGGAAGGTCATAATGAATGGTTCATCATCGACATGAAATGGGAAACACAATGAATGAGAGTATTCCAAGATGGTGACATATGATCAAACAATATACAGGTCAAAAGACTTCTCTTGAACATGTGTATGATACGACTCTGGATTTTCGCAACATTTTACATCATAGGATCAAAGGTCATGGTGATGTGGAAGAGATCATAGGTTTAAAATGGATAAACCAAAACCCAGGGAGTCAAGTGATAGAGTGAGGATGTCCCAAAACCTAGCACGAATAGCATATGAGTGTCAATGTTCAAGAGTGACATACTGGATCAAGCAAAGAATACAACTCATGAAATATTTCCAATTTCCCCACACCATTTCTGGTGAGTACCCTAGTTATTTTTACACATGCTTGATGGGATAACATATTCTTGTAATATAAGTCCATCATTCGAATGGATCCATGCTAGTAAGTTTTACAAGCCCTAGGAAGGAGTAGCTCAGTCTCGTCATATGACAAGTCTTATGTCGTTTAATATTTTAACAGTCTGCCAAAGGTGAAACTATGTATCTTTTTCATGTTTAGAGAGTTTGAAAAAGACACAAGAAAGAAAATTCCAAAAGGTCTTTTTTTGTAAAGTTGTCTCTTGAGCCTGAAAGGGTAGAAAACAATAATCGAGAGAACCTCCTAGCCATGTTAGACTAAGGTGTACCCTTTTTGTAAATAGTTTATCCCATCCAATAGGGGACGATGATTGCATAAGAGGCACTAGGTGACTAATCAATGACAGTTAATCAATGGTCACTATTCTCCCTTCATGTGGAAAAAAAACCACACAGAAGAGTGAAGAAAAAAGAGCTCCCATGACATAAACATAGTCACATCCAAGGAGAAAATTGAAATCTAAGGGACCTTTCACTACCATCACATCTATATAGATGGTCTTTCCTCCCAAAGTAATAGGGTACTTTAGAAGGATCCTTAAGGGATGACTGGTTCCTCTGTTGAAATCCAACATATTCTGTGTGACAGGCACAAACTGTGGGGAGCTCAAAGCTTTCCAAGTAGTAGAAGACATGATGCTAACATATGCCCCTTCATCTTATATAGTGTCGTGTACTACCATATTATAGGATTGTACTGTGATTTGGAAAGGAATATAAGATGGAAGGTAAAAGCAATCAATTGAATCCAATCAAAATAAACAGTAGAACTACTTGGTGGGGGTATCATATGATTGCTTGCATTCTCTACAGGAATAATAGAAAGACTCTGCTGAACAACAGGGACAAGAGGGTCACTCTTCGATTCACGAGAATTTGAGGAGATGAGAAGAACATAAGCAGTATGATCACTACTTTCTTCAGAAACAGAGTGAAATATTGAAGGCAGAGCCAAGTTAACACTCTTATCGACCAATGGTTGGTTGAGAATAGACAAAAGAGAGTCGTGTTTAGGAAAAGCTGGATGGGCAAGAGATGAATCCAAGTCAATCTCTTTACCAACTATGAGAGGGTAAAAAGAAGTCTTTGATAACCAACAAGTAGTTGGCTCGAGAAGCTGTAAGGTTTTCCAAAATTTTGGAGGATTTATCCATAAGAGGACAAAGGTGAAGAAGATTCTTCCCTTCACATAACCTACAGGGAAATCTAATCTTTCCCTTCTTCTTACCATCATTAGCTGAAGGTTTACCATTGACATGATCTCTAGAGGTCAACAAGGATGGTCAATTCAGGCCTTGAGACCATACCTCTAAGACTCTGGGGATGTCAAGACAGTCTCGAAGGAGATGGTGACCCTTACACAGCTTACAAGGGAATATTACCTTCCGCGGATGATCAGAAGGTTTATTTATGGGAGGTGCATTTGGAGCACCAGCTGCACGGTTGGCCTCTCTCTTATTTGACTTCTTCTTCTTCTTATTCTTCATCATCATCTTCTTCTTAGCCTCTTGGTTACTGGATTTCAAACTTTCACCAAGTGAAGTAGAAGAGGAATGTGAAGAAATAGGGGAAGAAGGTGAGCAGTAAACCTTAGAATCAATGTGATGTAGTTCAAATGAAGGAGGCGGTTGGGTAGAATTCGAGACACTTGAGACCATCACAGTAAAAAATAACTAGATATGTAAACCAATGGTTAACCTAGGGAAGGACAACTTTTCCATATAAGTAGAACTAGTGTTTATAGAAGAAGGAAAAGGACCAGGATTCCCATCCGAGGGGGATCCTTGACTAGTAGACTCTAGATGTTAGGCCCCTATACTACTAGGGTAACCCCTTATTGCTATGAGTACAACACCCTTATTATATTGATGTACCAATGTAGTGCTCATATTGTTACTATTTTGCCCCATAGAAGCCCACTATTGTTATTATTGTGCCCTTACATTATTATTGTTACGTCGATTCTCATTATATTATGACCCCTTAGACTTCTATATATAGAAAGGAGGTCCTTTCATTTGTTTCATCCAAGAATTGTTCATTTGATTAATGTAAAGGAGGTTTCCCCTCGAAGAGGCCAAATTCTAAGTTGTTCAACTATATTTTCTATCTTTTTGTGAGTTGGTTTCATAACATTTGGTATCAGAGCTTTGGATTCTAGGGTTTCGCTACTCCAAATAGGTCATCGTGGCATTTTCGCTATAACTTTTTTTCTGTGACATTTCAGAAGAAAAAAAAAAACCATTTGAGACGAAATCACACTGAACCTTGAATGTAGATTTCAAAGCTTTTCGCACAATATTTGCAAAGATACAATCTGAGGAAGTTGGTATTTTTGCAGACTCTCGAATTACATTCCAAACAGGTGACCTAGGGAAAATCATCATAACTTTCTCTCTGGGCATCAGATTGAAATTTCGTAAGAAGGTACAGAAAGACAATGGACTACAGTTTCTTTTGTATATTTTTTAGAGCCATAGGTCAAAATAGTGACACATTTCACGTCGTACAAGTTCACTCTGCTGAACTAGTCTATAATCAGGTCACTGTGGGAGATTTGGCATAACTCTTCCTTGGAGAATCCAATTTGGATCAGACTAGTGGCATTGGAAAGAGGACGTAGAGGGATACTGCAGATCACAATTTTAGAGCTTAAAGATCCGAAAGTACAAATTTACATTTGTTTCAACATCGAGCTCCTAAAATCAAGAAAAAGCAAGATGAGGAAGTTTGATGGCAAGGATCCGGTAAATTGGATACTTCATTTGGAGCAATATCTTGATCTACTTGGTGTACCAGTGTTACAAAAGGTATGTATTGCAACTTCATATTTAGAATTGGATCAATTTTTATGGTATAAAGGACTTTTTTCTCTTAAACAACTTGTTATGTGGTCAATTTTCACGGAGGAAATGATAACACATTATGAGGATACAAAGAGCAACACCTTCTTTAGAGCAAAACCACAACAATTGGAAAGAGTAAAAGGGCTTTGTTACATAGTGGAAAGTAAAATTATGGCAACAAGTCTACCCCTCACAACTATAAAGATGGAAGTGTTGTTTCCCCTATCCTTCCACAACCTACAAGGGTTACACCACAACAATTGGAAGAAAAAAGAGAAAAAGGGCTTTCTTACAATTGTGATAGTAAATGCACTAAAGGTCATAAGTGTGCTGAGAAGAAATTATTTTACATAGAGCATGAAGAGGAGGAAGAAAACGATCAAGAAACATCAAAAGAAGAGGATATACACCAGGACCCAACCCCAGAGAAAGAAGAAATGAATCAAACCATATCTTGTAAAGCATTGACGAGAATTACCACTCCTCAAACATTCAAGATAGAAGGACATATCAAGAAGAAAAAGGTTCAAGCAGTGAAAGATCACATCAAGCATCAACAATAAGTTGTCCAACTTTTAAAGGATAATGCCACTTTGGTGCAAAATCAAACGAAACAATAGGTAGATCAACATTGTAGTGAAAAATGTTTTGATGTAGGTGATTGGGTATTTTTACTGCTATATCTCAAGCAAGCTATTTATGAGAAGGAAATGTTTGCAATAATATATGCAGTTAAGAAATGGCGACCTTACCGAATGGGAAGACACTTCAAGGTAAAAATGAATCATGATAGTCTTAAATAATTTTTAGAACAACTATTATATTTAGAAGAACAAAAAAAATGGGTCACAAATATGTTGGGTTATGAATTTGACATCATCTATAGAAAAGGGAAGAAAAAATTTGTTGCAGATGCACTTTCAAGAAAGGATGAGGATGTGGAAGTATTGTTTTGTGCTATTTCTATTATCCAACCAGATTGGATAAACGAAGCAAGGGATGAATGGAAGAAGGATGAAGAAGTATGACCACTTATTCAAAAGTTGCAAAAGATCCAAATTCAAACAATATTTCTAGAAATTGAAGTGGAAGGAAAAATCATATTAGAACCTAGAGCAGTCACAGAAACAAGAACCTGACATCTACAAAATCAATCAATTTCAGAGTACCTCATCAAGTGGAAGAACATACCTGGTAAATATTCCACATGGGAGGACAAGAATTTTATACAGAAGCATCAAGAACTACTCAAGCGTATGGCTACAATCCTTGGGTACAATAGCTTTTAATTTTCAAGAACTTTTCATGAAATTTTCTATGGCAGGAAAGGAAGTTGAATTAAGGGGTATTGCAGGGAAACCGGGAAAGATAATCAGCTCTAACGGTATGAAAGAGCTTCTAAAAAAGGAACAAATAGGTGTAATTGCACAATTATGTTCGCTATATGTTTCCACATTGGAATCACCTATTTCTCTAGATCTCCAAAAAGTCTTGGACAATCATTCCAAGGTATTTGAGACTCCCAAAGGTATCCCACCTATTCGTGATCATGA
>APFE030565378.1:0-10034 GCA_000404065.3 Pinus taeda | reverse complement strand
TTTAAGTTGATCTTGCTTAAAAATTTGCCTTTCAGGTTCACCACGTGATGTGTATACAATTCCTAAAATGTAGTCTAAGATGATAAACAAACATTTAATCTTCTTTTGGCAATGAAAATCCTATCTACTAAGGAAAGAACGTTAAGAATCTTTCAGCAAATAGAACAAAGCACACGCTAAATGCACCGTCCTAAATCAAACCAAGTAGTCTAAATGCAAATGCACATGCATGTATTTGTTCTCAGCCTTCTTAATGTGTGAATGATGATAAGAAAGCTAAGTGCAAATCTAAATTATCTTCAAAGCGACAATACTCAACAAATTTCTTTTCAAAATGAAGTGAAGGTAAGAGAGACACTTTGCGATTTCGAAATGAAAATTGCTTTTCGACACTTTAAAAACTACTAATTCAAATCATATACAACAATAACTATATAATCGACTATCAATAACAATGGAATTGTCTTCTATAACTGAAAACGACAGCTACGACACTTTCAGATCAAGAAACGATAGTTCGACTATGCTACTTTTTTGCAAAAGAGAACTGAAATGGGTGCACAATACATAAAAACACTTACAGTTCTTTACACTATGGAGGCGGAATAATGTAAGAGAAGGGGGTTTTCACAGAGATACACTCACCACAGACAACAAAACTCCTGAATATGACTGAAAACAATGAAGAAAAACCCAAAGTCTGAAGGTAAAGTTAACCCTCCCTGACCATCGCACCAGTTACACAGTGAATTCAGTATGCAGCGCACCTACTGCAGTCGAGATGTGCGATGCATACACATTGCCTTGAAGGCAGGGTGCGATGGTACCATTGCGAGACTTTAAATGAGTTTTTACTCACAATTTACAATTCAGTTCAGTAATTTAGGCCGAGTAAGTGATGTTCAGTATATGTAAAACACAGAGGTGATCTAAGAAGGTTACTAGAGCGACCACTTAGGGCAATTAGACTGTTTGCAGATCGATTGTTTAATTCATAAAAAAAACCCAAAGATAGACTGAAGCAATATTGATCTACTTTGCATTTGTATAACAAATGCAGTTCGAAGGCTAGCTAGCTTGGCTTCAGGCTCCATTTGTAAGTTTATAAAAGAAACAAAGATAGGCTAACAAACAATCTAGTCGCTCCCCAGTCGAGCCGCCATTTTGTTACCAGGAATAGTGTCCACTTGGATGCTGCTATTCCCACTAAGACTGGTAGCTATCTTAGAAACAAACAAGTAAAGTCTACTTTCGTTTTCCTTTATGAAAATAGACAAGAGTGGAACAAAGAAGACCAACCTTAGTCTTGCGCTTGATTTCCTTATTTGATTCCTCTCCTTCCTGATAGAGCTCTGCCGTTTCTTCTTCATCTGCCCAGCTTCAAAGAGCACCTGTGGAATCACAACAACATACTACTATCGACGAACAAAGATCTATATTCATAAATAACACAGGACCAGATATGTGTTAACCATACAAATGCATATATAAGTGAACATACAAGAATATGGAGGAAAACTGAATAGCTTTATTAAGATGAAAAGTAGAAATAGGATTACAACCATATTTTCTGACCCAGCATCATCCTCCAGCAAGAAAGCCCTTCTTCACCTCAATTAAAGCTTAGATCACCTAACACTATGAATATACACCAGAAAACCAACAGCACTTCTCTACAAGATACAACATTCCAGCCTCTGGATCTCTGTGATGAGGGATCCAAATATAGATGATTGTAGGGAGGTGAGTCATCTTCTGGGTTCTTGATCAGTGTCCTCTCTCTGATAGTTCCTGATTCCACTTGGATAATGATGATCTCTTACTCATCCCTGGTTGAAAACAAAGAGGAAAGCGTCAGAGGGGAAGCTTCTGGAAGATTCCATGGTCTTCCACCTCACATTTTGTCCCTGCCATTTGTCCATTCCCGACCATCGCACCCTACAGAGGAGCCATTCAGTATGCATCGCACCCTGTACAATGGGAAGGTGATATGCATCACACCCTCTACACTGGGTCTTCAGTATGGTCCAGTTTTGACCATTTATGGGCAGGTTTTAGTGGAGAACTTTTGGGAGATGATGTAATTAGCTGACCTTGTTCCTTTACATAGTGAAGCAACACTTTTAGGGACTTAGGAGCCTTCAGATTATGGACATTTATGATTGGGGTTGTAGTGCCCAAAAATGTCTATAACAATTAGGTCAAGCACTCCATTGACCTGACCTTGAGCATGTCACTACCCAATGGACTCATCTATTGACACTCTATTATGGAGAACGATGAGATCAAGGGGAATATGAAGGAACTAATATAGAAAGGGAACATCATGCCATGTTCATGACCTTGTGGGAGCCGAGTTGTATTGGTAGAGAAGAAGGATGGGACTTGAAGACTTTGTATTAACTTTCAAGTGCTAAACAATATCACTATCTAGAATATGTACCCAATCCCATGGATTGTGTACCCTCTGGGCTGGCTCAAGGGGTGAAATATTTCAACAATACTGAAACGAAGTTAGGTTATCACCAGGTGCCTATCCAGCCCTCTAATGTGTGGAAGATTGCCTTCAAATCCGAGGAGGTTCCTTTCGAATGGTTGGTTATGCTATTCGTATGGAATAATGCCCCTACAACCTTCATGAGTCTGAGGGATGGCATCTTCCGACGCTTCAACAATGCATTCATGGTGCTTTATTTATATGACATCTTGATCCTCAGCCAGAGTTGGTAAGATCACCTTCACCATATTTAATAGGTACTTCAAAACTCGCGACATCACAAGTTTTGTGCTAACTTGGAGAAATGTACTTTTAGCCTGACTCGGGTTCAATATGTAGGGTACATCATTGATGAGTAGGGTGTACATGTGGACCCAGCCAAGACACAAGTAATTCAGGATTAGCCAGCCCCAACCACTCTAAGAGAGCTCTATAGATTTTTGGGTCTTTCCAATTTCTACAGAAAGTTCATGTTGGGATTTTCTCATATCGCTTGGCCTTTAAGTCAAGTCACCAAGGATAGAGAAAAAGAAAATATGTTTTGGTCTGAAACCTAACAGTAGGTGTTTTTCAATTTGAAACATTGCCTCTACTCTCCACCAATTCTCACATTAACAAACCTCCAACAACCATTCAAGATTGAGACAAACACCTCTGACTATGCTATTGGTGTGGCTCTTACTCAACATGGGAATCGAGTGGGTTACCATAGTGAGACACTTTTAGACACAATCTCAAAGTATCCCACTTATGAAAAAGAAATGTATTGCATTATACAAGCCTATCGTCAATGAAAGAATAACATTCTAGGGAATGAAACAGTCATCCACATAGATTACCGAGCCCTGTAGTTCATATAGACACATGGGAAGTTGCAGAACGGTCGCCATCATAAATGGTCCACCTACCTGCAACAATTCCATTTGAACATTAAGTATAAGAAGGTTAGCACCAATATTGTCATTGATTGCATCAGCCGACCACCAATCATGGAGTTAATCACTGTGCTTGACTCTTATGGGCACGAGACATCGGGGCAGCCACATCTTTCCAAGAGAAATCAAGAATTCGGTCGCACATACAAGACACTCCTGGATGTGTAGCAAGTTCCAAATTTTGACCTTTAGGACACATCTATGTTCCTTCAAGTGAGTGTGCCAAGATGGTTTTGGAGGCACACTATAGTCGGGTCATTGGACATTTTCGAGTAGAGAAACTAGTGGCGTTATTGCAGAAGTATTTGTATTGGTCGACACTTTATCACCATGTTGGGAAGTACATTAGATCCTGCATTGTACACATCATTGCCAAACTAGCCATCAAGAAGAAAGGACTATATACTCCACTACCTACTCCTAGTTAGCCTTGGGAATCTCTCTCCATTGATTACATGTCAGGCCTTCCTTCTTCTAAGCATGAAAATGATTATGCTTTCATGGTCGTCGACAGATTCTCGAAGATGGCCATCATGGAAGCATGCAAAAAGAGCATCACAATAAAGTCCATCATTAAACTCTTCTTTGAGCGAGTGTTCGTACACTTTTAGATCCCACATTCCATGTGTCAGATTGGGACAACAAATTCCTAAGTGCATTTTGGTCCAATCTTTGGTCGATGCTGGATACAAAAATTACTATGTCCATGACTTTCCATACCCAAACTGATGGCCAAAGAAAAGTTGTCAACGTGATGGTCATACACATTTTGTGCATGTATAACTCGAAACATCCATGCATGTGGGATGAAAATCTCCCTTATGTCCAACACAGCTAGAACAGATCTGTCCACAACTCAACATGCCACAACCCCTTTTAGGTGGGGCTTGAATTTCAGCCATTATGTTCCATTGATGTGGTCATACCATTTGCAGCAACTCAGGTAGATTCGTCTTACGTCCAATCCAAAGTCTAAAGGGCTAATAGTTTCAATCAGTGCATTCAACACTTCTACGAATAGATCCATGATATATTGGATAGACCCAATGCTAAGTTCAAGTAGTGATTGATTAGCATCAAGTGTCGTACAAGTTCCAAGTGGGCAACAATGTTTGGCTACATTTGTAGAAGGAGTGCCTCGATTGACCATACTACGAGTTGTGGCCACTCTGATATGGACCATGCCCCATCACCAAGGATATCAGTGACAATCCCTTTGAGATCAGCATCCCACCATTTCTTGGTTTGCACCCAATGTTCAATGTAGACTACCTTCAGTCATACTTTCCACCATTATTGGACACACCTGACATTGCAAAACAACTCACACTAATAGAGCTAAACCTAGGCTACATGGAATAGAACACAACTGATATGATCATGGATGCACATATCAATAACACTCACCAATAGATGATACAACTATATCGAGTTCTCAAAGAAGGCCAACTCCTTCACTAGGGATGGTGGTTCAACAACGACCAGTTTCAACAAGAATTTCCTCACCTCATGGTGGCTCACCATGCAGTGGGCACAATTGCTTCCTAAGGAGTTAGCAATGATCCAGGTGGATATTGGTGACCACCTGATTATTCCACCTAGGCCCTCCAGTAAATTTCATCTCTTTCCTTGTTTATTTCAGCATTTACTATTTCTAACCATTTTTCGAGTCCTAAAATTTCGGAGCAGTTTTGACCTCATAAAAAATTCTTTTGAGCTTTACTACAGGCCCATAGCCATATGTAAAGGCCTATGGAAAAACATGTAGTAATTAGAGATACCTTTCCAACAAGGTATCGTACGTTCCAAATGGAGATAATATGACCAAGTTATGACCTCGGGAAATTGGCTACCCAACTAACCCAACGTGCCCCACAAAATCTTGGGTTACATTTCCTAGGGTTAGGGTTTTGGTTTTTTATAGTTTTTTCATGATTTTCAATAATAAAGAGGCCCTATAGCCTCATTGTAACATAGTTTACTTGACAGGTATCCACCACATATCTTCTTAGAGATAAGCTATCATCGCCCAAGGTATTTTATTTCCATGTTGTTTGTAAGAATACTTTAATATTTTTCTATTAATCAAATGAAGTGTTTTTTTGCTGCATCCATGTATTTATGATTATATCTGTAATTTTTGCGCTCCTATTTATTTTTGGATCATTCTTGTGCGGACACTTTGTGGCAAAGTGTTCCAGCTTGTGATAGTGAAAACACTTGATCTTCGACATGTCCTTCTTCTTTCCGTTTTGAGAAGAATCTGATTTGGAATGGGATGACTTCCCCTTCCCTTTCTTGGCCTTACAATCCAAGGCACAATTCTCCTTGTCATCATTGTTTGATCAGGATCTATCTCTGGTGTTCCACCGAATCTCTTCCTGTACCAAGTTGGACCACAATCACTCATACTCTGGTAGCTTCTCCCTCCCATTAACTTAGTATTGTCAACTATGCTACACCTTGGGAAGTCATAGAAGTGCTAGGCACACTAGATCATCTTGTGTAATATTGATATTGACAGTTCCAATCTCATCCTAACATTGGGTGAACTTCACCACGTACCTCACAATTGAGTTTCCCTTCTCCATCTTGGACTTTCTGAACTTGTCCTTCAGTGCTATATTCCTGCGGTCACTGTTATTTTCAAACAGGTCCATCAATGCCTTCCACATTTCTAAAAGAGTTTCTTTACCATGGATATTTAAGACAATATGATCTCGAACTCCTTCTAAGATAATCCTTTTCCCCTTTTCCACACACTTTCTCCATTCTACCGTATCTTTAGCATCAGATGTTGGAGGCTTAGGAATATCATTATCTATGAATTCCTTCAACATGTTTTCTTCCAACACTACCTCCATTGTCTCCTTCCAAGCTATGTAATTCGAGTTCCCCCTATAGAATACTCAAGTCTCAAATCGTAGAATGCCATATTTCTTAGTCTGAATTATGAAACTGCAAATTCGATTTGACTTGCACAACAAACTTGTACTCTCCTCTTCTATAATGTCATCAGCTTCAATACCATGTATATTTTTACTTGTAGATCCGAACTTCTTATGGAATATGCTAGAACAAAAGACTTAAATCTACTTTACTTATCAACAGAAACAAAAATTGATCAATGAAAACACTAAGCAGAAAAGTAAGAATTTCAATCATACATAACACAATATTTTTTCGGGGAAAGAAACTGCTCAAAACCCTAACTATCTATATTGCATTAACCTAAAGGCCTGAGAAGAAAATACAATTCTTGTTCAACCCCAAATAATTCTTGCACAAGTACAGTCCATCTCTCAGCTTCACAAACTAGTTGAAGCTAACGCTTAGCTAAATATGTTTCTATTGGGTCCCTATAATACTAGTGATTACCCCATTACTATTGTAGTTGTACCCCTTATTAATATTGTTGTGCCCGTATTATCCCCATATTTTTATTAATGTTCCCCCTTAGAATCCCTCTATTGTTATTTTTGTGGCTTTATATTATTATTGTTAGGTCAACTAGGTTATATTGTGACTCCTTAGACTCCTATATATAGAAAGGAGGTTTTATCATTTGAATCATCCAAGATTTGTTCATTTATGTAATGTGAAGGAGGTTGCCCCCTCGAAGAGGCTGAATTCTAAGGCATTGATCTATCTTTTATATCTTTTCTTGAGCTGGTTTCATAACATTTGGTATCAGAGCTTTGGATTCTAGGTTTTCGCTCCTCCAGATAGGTCATTGTGGAATTTTCGCTATAACGTTTTTTCTGCAATGTTTCAGAATCTAAAAAAAAACCCATTTGAGAAGAAATCGTGCTAAATCTCATGTCCAAATTTTGGAGTTGTTCACGCTATATTTGCGGAGATAGGATCTGAGGAAGTTGGTCTTCTTGCAGACTCTTGAATTTCATTCCAAACAGGTCATCATGGCATTTTCACTATAATGTTTTTTCTCCGACGTTTCAAAAGCTAAAAAAAAAACTCATTTGGGAAGCATTTGCACTGAATCTCAGGTCCAAATGTCAAAGCTGTTTGCGCTATATTTGTACAGATATGATCTCAGGAAGTTGGTCTTCTTGCAAACTCCTGAATTTCATTCCAAACAGGTGACCTGAGGAAAATCATCATAACTTTCTCTCTGACCATGTGATTGAAATTTCGTAAGAAGGTACAGAAAGAGGATAGACTGCAGTTTGTTGTATATATTTTTCAAAACCAAAGGTCGAAACAGTGACTCGTGGCATATCGTACAAGTTCGCTCTACTGAACTAGTCTATAATCAGGTCACTATGGGAGATTTTGCATAAGTCTTCCTTGGAGAATCCAATTTGGATCAGATTGATGGCATTGGAAAGAGGACACAGAGGGCTACTCTAGGTCCCAATTTTAGAACTAGATGATCTGAAAGCACAGAGATACATCAGAGGCAATATCGAGCTCCTACAAAGTGAAAAAAGGTGTGTAGATTCTCTTAAATTTTTGCTTAAGATTGGTTTGAAAATTTATTTTGAAGGAATTCAAAGGGCATAGTAGAACATTATTATTGGTAATGGATGCCCCAAGGAAAGAAAATGCAAACACCTAGTAAGGAACCTGAAAGCCCTAGCATGAATCATGAAGAAGAGGAAGAAATACTACATGATATATCAAAATTACAAGAAAAAGTGCAACAAATATCACGCTCACAAAAGCTAACAGAAGCTAAGATAAATGGCATGGAATCTAAAATAAAGGGCATGGAAGTTAAGATGAATGGCGTGGAAGCTAAGATGGATGATTGGAAGACAAATTTGAAGAAATACATGGAAGAATTGAATATAAATATGAATAAGTTGCTACAAGAAATGGTCACTAATGGTGAAAGGGTAGTAAAGGAAACTCATTACGAGAACAAACGAAATGTTAATCATGATTCCATAGACCGTAATGTTTGATCGAAGACCCACCATATTCCAAAAATCGATATGAGGAAGTTTGATGGCAAGGATCCCACAACATGGATATTACAAATGGAGCAATTTTCTGATCTCAATAATGTTCAAAACACACAAAAGGTATGTATTACAACTTTATATTTGGAACCAAATCAGTTTCTATGGTATCAATCGCTTTGCTCTCGTAAAAAAATTATCACTTGGGTAATTTTTATGGAAGAATTGACAACACGTGATGAGGATACAAAAAGCAACACTTTTTTTAGCCAATTGATAAGTCTCAAACAAAAGGGTTCAATAATGGAGCACATTGAGGAGTTCCGAAAATTGAACATAAGGGTAAAAAATATTCCAGAGGAGCATAGGATTTATGTTTTCATAGGGCTTTAAAGGATAATATCCAACATGATGTTCGCCTTTGGGAACCTAACTCATTAGAGAAGGCATTCAGGTTAGCCAGAAAAATGGAAAGCAAAATTATGGCAACCAGGAAGCATACCACTCACATCTATAAAGACGGAAGTGGTGTTGCCGCTAGTATTCCAAACCTATAAGGTTGACACCACAACAATTGGAAGAAAAAAGAGCAAAAGGGCTTTGTTACAGTTGTGATAGCAAATACACTAAAGGTCATAAGTGTGCTGAGAAGAAATTATTCTACATAATTTGTGAAGAGGAAGAAGAAAAAGAGAAAGAAAGGTCAAAAGAAGAGGATATACTCCAGGAACAAAGCCTAGATAAAGAAGAAATGAATCTGACCATATCTTCTAATGCATTGGTGGGAATTACCACTCCTCAAACCATCAAGATAGAGAGACAAATCAAGAAGAAAAATCTAATAGTGTTGATTGATTCAGGAAGTACCCACAATTTTATTCGTTGCAAGGTAGCAAAAGATTTGAATTGCTTCTTATATCCAGCACCAGAGTGTCAATTAATGGTTGCAAATGGAGGAACAATAAATTTCTCTGCAAAGTGCCATAATATCAAGCTATCCATGGGAGAATATGTATTGACTAGCCCAATGCTTTCCATTCCAATGGGAGGTGTTGATGTTGTACTAGGAGTCCAATGGCTACAATCCTTGGGTACAATAGCTTTTAATTTTCAAGAACTTTTCATCAAATTTTATACGGAAGGAAAGGAAGTTGAATTAAGGGGTATTGCAGGGAAACCAGGAAAGATAATTAGCTCTAATGATATGACAAAGCTTCTAAAAAGGGAGCAAAGAGGTGTAATTGCACAATTATGTTCGCTAGATGTTTCCACATCGGAATCATCTATTTCGCCAGATCTCCAAAAAGTCTTGGACAATCATTCCAAGGTATTTGAGACTCCCAAATGTCTCCCACCTATTTGTGATCATGATCATGCTATTCATCTGATTCCAGGAAGTGTTCCTCCAAACATCAGGCCGTATAGATATCCCTATGGAAAAAAGAGTGAAATTGAACGTATGGTTGCAGAAATGCTAGAAGCTGGTATAATTCAACCGAGTCAAAGTTCTTTCTCTTCTCCAATAGTATTGGTGCACAAGAAGGATGGATCATGGTGCATGTGTCTAGATTATAGGGATCTCAACAAGCTCACTATTACAGATAAGTTTCCCATTCCTGTCATTGATGAATTACTGGATGAATTGCATGGATCAATTTACTTCACCAAATTGGATCT
>APFE030565377.1:0-15489 GCA_000404065.3 Pinus taeda | reverse complement strand
CCTCTGTTAAAGAGGAAGGTGCTTTTCAGCACAGTGTCATGGTAAATACCTCTGTCAAGAGGAAGATGCTTTTTAGCATACACATGGTAAATCCCTCTATCAAGAGGATGATGCTTTTCAGCATAGTCACAGGTGAATCCCTCTGTAAAGAGGAAGGTGTTCTTCAGAACATTGTTATGGTGAATCTCTCTGTCATGAGGAAGGTGCTCTTAAGCACAGTTTCAGGTTAATCCCTCTATTAAGAGGAAGACTATTTTGTTGCTTGTGGAACTGCATCTAAAGCAGTGTTAGTGAATCCCTCTCTTAAGAGGAAGATTTGTTGTCTTTGGAGAATCCCTCTGTCAAGAGGAAGATGCTCTTCAGCATAATCTCTGGCAAATCCCTCTGTTAAGAGGAAGACTCTTTTGTAACAGCAGCATGTCAAGGAGTTGAGAAAGTCTCTGGGTATGACTGAATGCCCAGCAGTTGAAATTAAAGGGGAGTGTTGAAAAATTAATTCCAACTGCGCATCGGCAAAGGAGTGTAGCAGCGATGAACACTCCAGCGATAAGAGATCGCCGATATCGCATCGGCGAAATAGCAGCTAAAGTTTTGTTATTGCCGATGGGCCGGACCCGACGATGGAATTAATCCCTTTGATAAATTATCGGGTCCATAGTATTTTCGGTATCGGGAAAACCAAGTGGGAGCCTTTCTCATGCGATATGTTGAGACCCGATATCCCAGACCCGATGGGTATTCATCATTTTGTTTAAAGTTATTTCGGGTCCGTGAGTGGCTTGGTTTATATTTTTTTATGTTATTATGCATATATTAAAATATATATTTCGGAGGTATCGGGCCATGTGTGATCGGGATTTCGGAATCGGGGGAAACCATCGGTGCACATTGTTGTGTCATGGGATGAAGTCCCGACCCGATAGAGTTCCAAAAGCATATTGGATAATGGGTGAAGTAAAGGCCTGGGAAATAAATTTGACGTGAAGTGAAAGTTTTCTTACCGCCGTTTATCTCAGTAAGACAGTAAATGCAATTTACTGTGGTTGGTAAGTTTTTGGTGAAGTTTTAATTTTGTTCCAGCGGAAGTATGGGCATGGATAAAAGCCAGTAAGACCATTAAATTTTTACTATCTTCTTTTACGGCAGTATGGAGATGCTAGTACTTTTCCCCGCTGTCATATAAAAAAAATGTAATGTTTTCATTTGTTTTTAAGTGAGAGCAATAGAGAAATATACATAGCAGTGCGAAGCAAAGAGAGAAGGGAACACACAGGAGTGTGCATGAATATTTCGTGGGTTGAAATGTTTAATGAGAAAATGGTAAAACGCAGCAGCAGCATAAAAAACCTTTTCTTGGGTAATGTAAGAAATGAAAAGTATGCACAGCAATGCAAGAGAAGAAGAAGGAGAAGTGAATGCAGAAAACCAGGGGTAGTAAAACCATGAATTGTTTCACACAACAGTGAAAAGGTAAATGTGTAAATCCCTGTAAGTTTTGTCTTTCACGCAACAGTGAATGTAAATGAAATATTTACACACAGTGGTGTAAAATTTCATAGGAGGCAGAGTAATTTCTTTTGTAATGTTTTGGTGAATCCCTCTGACTGAAAGAGGATGAATATGTCTCTGTAAATTCTCAGGTGAAAACTGAGTTTTGGTTTAATGTTGTTTTTGGTAAATCCCTCACAGCAAAGAGGATGAATATGTATTAGTGTGTTTATTTTAATGAATGGAAATCTTTTATGGTGGTGAAATACTCTGTTCTCAGCTATTTTTTAAAAGGGTCCTCTGTGCAAAAAGATCCTGGAGCAAAGGTAACAGAGCATTGACTCTGTGTTCAGTTAATCTTTTGTGGTTTTGGTATTTTCCCATTGCAAAAATCCCCAACAAACCAGATGTACCTTTTCATGGGTAAGAGCCCGATGTACTTCATATGTGTATCTGTTCTTCGATTTAAAGAGCTTCAATATGTCCTTACACTTTCATCCCAGGACTTTCATCCTTCACTTTCAGGACTCTTTGAGAATTTATCTATAATTTTGTTTATACTTATCACCCGTTCATCGATGAAAAAAATCCTCATCCATCTGTGTGTTTCCATGTCTAGCGATTGTAACTGGTTGTGTGATGAAAATGCACTTGAAAATCATAAATTATATGTTCTTGAATCTGAGAAAGTGGACTTGAGATTCAGTTCTTTCTCGGGTAGATTTCGACTACCAATTAGGGTGGTCTGTCGCAAAAGGATTTCTAACAAGACCACTCCAAAATTATATACATCGTTACTTTAGAAGCTTGCATAAAATATTGGAAGCTTCTATATGATGGGAACCAATCATATAGATAGATCGACCTCCGTTGGTGGAACCCAGTCCAAACATCTTTCTTTTTCTAATTCTAGTGCTTTGTTCCTCTTCCTTCTTCTCAACCAACCATGAAAGAAACCCATAGTCTATCACTGCGTCGGCTCTTGCCAACAAATTGAAACACCCTGAAACACCCTTTCTTTATCTTCATCACTACTTTAACCCTCTGTAGCTGTATTCACCTGTTACTTTAACCCTCTCTTTTTTCTCACCTCAAACCCGAGCAAGCATTGCTTGGTTGAATTTATTCTTGAACAAATTCATCAAAGAATTTGTTTAAATCTCTTCCATGGCAACTTAAACTCAAACTCAAGCCACCCTTATTCCTTCTTTCTATGTTTTCTTTAACATGAATCCAAGGCGGATATCAGAAGCCAAGAGCCCAAGGTGCTTACCTGCCAACCGAATTGAATCCTGACGTGAATTTGAATAAATATAAGTTTTGGGTACATTGGCGGAATCTTGTTCTTTCCTTCTCATTGAAGATCTATTAGCAGAAAACACATATTCTGTGTTGTTTTTAGAGTATTATGTTTCCAGGTTAGAGTGGGAAGGGCTTTAAATTCGCAGGAGTTGATTGTTTGTACTTGGCAAGGATTTGTGTCTGGCAAGCTTCAGATTCAAATAGAGAAGAACCCATAATTTCCTGTAAGTTTTTTTTTTTTAATATTTGTTATAAGGCTTTTTTATTTCATGTTATTCTCACTGTTCCTGTAGTACAAAAATCAAAAATCAAATATGGGAAAAATATGTGGGAAGTTTTTATTAGGAAAAATATCTAGGAAAAATGAAATTATGATAGATCATATGTAAGAGTAGGAAATAGGAATGTGATGATGATGGGGAGATAAAACAATCATACCACTTGACAATGATCTCGTTTTAACGGTTTCAGGTGGCAAAGATTCTTTTTTCCTCTTTGTTATTAATGATTAAGTAGTTTTATCAATTTATTTATTTTTTTTTATTGAAGTTTCAAATGTAACATTAGTTTTCACGAAGAGAAAAATATTTACCAAGAATTTGTATTGTCCATTTAGAATTTCTAAAATAAACATGTATTTTGTCATTATATATTTTATTATATCCGGTTATTCATTATTTTATTTTATATTTTAATTTGAAAAAAATATAACATTCAATTTTTGAGTATTAAAATTTTATATACACAATGAACTTCTATTAATAAAAAATGAACTTTTATTAAAAGTAAGTTACCAAATGTATTTTTCTAATTTATTTTCAATATATAATTGTTAGATTTAATTATTATGATATTAAATTTATAAATTATATTATATTTGAATCACTTTACATAATAATATTATATTCATGTTTTTTTTGTTTTTCTTTCATCAGTGGTCATGCCATATATATATATAATTAATGGATTTTTTTAATGAATTGTGCATTTAATTATGTTACAAGTTGTTAGGAAGGGTTGTATACTAACAATATCATTTCATTGTTGTATGCTATAGAAAATTGATCAATACCAAAGTTGCAGGTGGATGGAAGACCTTATCTATTTTTGTGTTTTGTAATGTTGTAATTAGGGTAAAATATATATTTTTTTCTTTAGATGTGCGCATCAAAGAATGTACATGAACACAAACTACCATTAAGAAAAGGAGTATGCTTTTTTTTTGTTGGAGGGGAGTTCGACCCCTCCAAAAGGCTCTTAGGAAGGTTGAATGGTAACCCTCTTTTGAGTTGTGTTCCTTGTGCTCATGGTTTTCATGATCTTTAGTTTATAGTAACTCCAATATGTACAAACACAAATATATCTCTTTATTATCATAATAATTTATAAACATGTTTTAAACATCTTCCCAACATACACACAAATGGAAAAGTCACTTTTATTCACTTAAATCATTTAACATTTTTTCAGTGTTTTAAACATCTTCCCCACATACTCACAAATAACAAAGCCACTCTTATTCACATAAATTACTTAACATTTTTTCAATTTTTTAAACAACTTCCCCACATACACACAAATGACAAAACCACTCTTATTCAACTAAATTATATAACATTTATAACCTAAATTTATTTATATTTTATAAGTTATATTTTTCTTTTTTGGGTTTTGGATGATTGTCGTATTATAAAGTATTATGCAAAAAGTGAGGCTAGAGATTCAAGGTCCTTTATAAAACAAAAAAGATAACATGATTATTCATTAATAACATTCACTTTTGTAATAACATATCAATTAATTATTTGATATTAAAATCAATACAATACAATAAATTTATTATTTTTAATTTCAATTTCACATTAATTTTAATAATTTATAATTTTCTTTTTCATAATACTATAATTTAATAATGTGGAAAAAATGTTAATTCTAAAATGTTGTTAATCATAATCATTGTTTTAAAAAATAATAAGAAAATAAATACTTCTCAATTTTCATAACATACTAATTAACTTATAAAATAAATTTAATTGTCAACATCATAATATATATATTTAATCTTCATCATATGCATAAAATAATGTTAATTCTAAAATTTATAGTAAGTGTGATGTGTGAACATGTCACTTTGTGAGTCAATATGTGTAATGTTTGTGGATATGTGTATGTTTGTGTACACCCTTGTTAGTTGTATGCATGTATTCATGTGAATGATTATGCCTCGTTGGCAATGGATTGTGTGGGTGGTCATCTGTGGTTAGTCCCATGCCAATGATAAACCATTTTTTGAGTCATATAAGCTCTCACGTTCATGTGGTTAGCCGTGTTAGTAGATATGTTACATCTCCAAACCAAGAGAAGCTTTCTATATAATATTTTTCAATTTATTTGAAACATAACTTTAACTTCAAAACATTAAAATAGTTTTTTAATAATATTTAAATAATAGTTTTCATTATTTTGAAAACATATAAATATATAAATATTGTAACATAACAATAAAATAAATTGAAATATTCATCATTATTTGAAATTATATATATATATATATATAATATGATTAATATTATTTTAATTCAAAATAAAATGTTATATTTATATTAATAGACCGTTATACTAATGTTAAATATAGATTAACATAATTTCAACAATATTTAAGTTTAATAAAGTTTAATAATTTATATATTAATTGATAATTATATTGACTATAAAAATAAACTAACATAGTTTCCATAATGATATTATCATTTTATATAAAAAATATTTAAAAAAAATATAAATATTATTAAATTTAAAATATATAATTTAACTAAAATATTGAAAATTTAATATAAATATTATTTTTAATTAAAATTAATGTAAATATATATTTGCATAGAAAATTACTTTTTAACCTAATATGATAGAGATTTTGTAACATAATATAATATCTTGCAAATAATATATAACCCTATATGAATAACCCTAAAAAGCAACATTAATCACACCAGTACTAATTTGTAGTAAACTTTTTCTTATGCACCCCAATCCTTATGGTGACCGAAAACCATGATCTAACAAATGAAGTCTCAACCTTATAATCTTTGTGTGATGAGTTGTAACACATATTAGGCCATACCTACTCCTTTTCTAAGTACAATTTTTCTTCCATCAATGTCAAGCTCAAAAAAATAGACTTAATAATAAAATAAGTAATCCAACTCATGGGAATATACCACGAACTCAAGTAACAATTATTCCAACTATGGGGAATTTAATCATCCAATATGATGGGGTTTGAGTCTCAACAAATTTTTCATGATCGTATGACTCACACATGGAATTGATTGCCTAAATTAGACCTAAATAAATTGAATGGCTACAGCCCTACATGATGGGTCACCTATATGGAACATTATTTTTCCCTACATGGAATCACCAATGGATTAATTACTTTGTGTGGGTTTATTATAATTAGGTCCTAAAAAATTCCAATGATTGAAATGGCATAAGAAATCCAAAGATGGTTATATTGTTTGGACACAATTCTTTATATGGAATTGAATCCCTAGACAAAGATCATTGTAAAAAGTATTGTTTAGAATAATTTTATCAACACCACATTGTAAAAAGCTACTGTTGAGAATTGGCCTTAGAGGAGGCACCAGAGTAAGCAGCAGAGGCATTGGCCATAGAGGAAGCACTGGAGTAAGCCGTACAAGGTAGAGACAACAATTATTTATACACAATTGAATCCCTAGACACAGGTCATTGAAACAAGTATTGTGTAGAATAATTTCATCAATACATTCACATAAATCTACTGCAAATGCCTAATAAAGAGTACTTTGTCAAAAATTCTCTGATGTCATTTAAATTATTAAAATTAATTTAATTTAATGGGATCTATCGACTTGGCTTTTTTACCAGAATAGGCAGCCGGAGCTTCTACTTAGTTTATGTGGAGCCAACAGCATAAGTCGAGGCACCCATCGTGCAGGAAGCAGAGGAGAAATCCATCGAATGCAGAGACAAAAATCCTTTATCCAGAATTGAATCCTTGCACAAAAATATGCGACAAACCTCTTAACATATTCTGAAGAATAATCAGTCAGCACCTCGACGCTCTATGTTCACTACAGTCTGTTGGTCCATATGGAAGTGGAGGAATGAATACATCTTCAAAAGCTCCAGGAGGCCTATGTCTTCTCTTCTGCTTGGCATCAAGGCTTACCTTGATTGTCTGGGTTGAACAGGCTTCCCTCTCCAGCATCATCTTTTTACTTTGTTACCATGTGTAAAGATGCACAACATTTTGGGACTTTTAAGATTATCTTTTCATGATGTAATGTTTCTGCACCTTTTTGCAAATATGGAACACTCCTACAGCATGCAATGATCTGGCATTTATATGTTCCCCGCTCAGTTTAGAATCCTTCTGGATTTTGTGGCACTCTGGTTCCTTTATATTCATAGACCTTTATATGTAATTTATATTTCCTTAATATAAAAAAAATATGGTTTTTTCTTCTGAAAAAAATATTCTGTAGAATAATTTCATCAAATATTCCACCATAAATCTGCTACAGAGAGGCCATGAAAACCGAATTCTATTTCTAACCTTGTACAGGTTCCATGGCCAATAATTTCATAAGTCTATCAAAATTTCAATTAATTTAAACGAATCTTAACATAAAATTAGAAAGCATTGATTTCATGAGGAATAATGTCAAATAATTCAAGAAATATATTAGAGCTAAAATTAAAATTAGTTTAACCACATATTCACACCACCTAGCAAATTAAGAACGGATAATCTAAGAAATTTCAAGTGCATCTAATTTTAACACAGAATTTGAAACAACAGAAAATAATCTCAACTGCAACGGAAAATACCTGAAATTCCCCAACTGAGCTTTTTTAATTGTCAGGTCAATGCAGGACACAAACATTGCTATAAACATTACTACAAACATTGCTATTGCTTTCGCAAACTGTACCACTTCTTTCGTACCACTTCTTTCATACCATCTCTAAATCATTCCGCTGATTAACCAGTGAAAATAAGAATTATAATATTCTTACTTATAGTGTTTAGCCCTAATTACCAAACCACATTTTAAAGTTCCATAAACAGATCTAACATGCCAATAAAGAACACTGCAAACAAAATAAAAAAGACAAAAGCTTGCCAAGTCAAATAAAAATATATACACGATAACTGAATCAAATCACCCAGCAATAAACCCAAAGAAAATGAAAACAATAAAACCAGAATGGCAGAGCAATAAACCAGAACAACAGGTGAGCAAGAATTTGCCGATCCCCTAATCCTCGAAACAAACACAAGACCATAAATCTTCAAAAAAGAAACAAGGGCTCAAACATTCACTACATCGAGAACAATGGTAAAAGGTGCGGCCACTATTTATATTGGTATGAAAAGCATTCAAACGGCTATGTAATGGAGGATCCAAAGCTTTTCTTTTAATTTTGCCCCATTAAAGGGTAATGGAGGTTTTAATTTTCTTTTAATTTGGACCCATTAAACGTTAATACAACCTTTTTAAAACCGGAAAGTCGTTCATGTAACTTTTTTGAAACTCCTTTTCGTACTTATGCTTTTATAAAATTAATTAATAGAAATTTTAATATTGTTTTAATATTTTTTTTCAATAATATCTGTAAATCTCTATAGAAGAGAAATAACCATCAAACAACTATTATCTTGTTGTATAAGTAAATATATTATGATTGTCCAAGTTCAATTACAAAGACTACGCTTGCTTATAGAAGTTGTGGAGCATCGTTAATTACCTATAGAAAGAAATGGATTTAAATTTTCAGATACCTTTAACTCGCATGACTATTTGAGCTACTTTAACTAGCATGACTACTTGAGCATGATTCTGATTGAAATCACATTTTTATACTAATAGTGATATTTACAAGTCATTTTGAATATGTTTTTAAGACCAACAATTAAATATTTATTACTCTTTTAGTTAGCTTAGTTATATATTTATTAATTTTTTTAGTTGGCATGGTTTAAGTGTTTAATGTTGCACAATAAAATGGTAAAATTTTATACATCATGTTATTTTAATTAAATAAGTTTTACCTAGCAGCAAACATTTATTACTAAATGTGTTATGCAAATAATGTTAGTCTGTTAGAATGGTAGGTAATCTAAACTTTGTAGTAAAAGTATTTAAAATCTACTGGAGACCCAAATTAGCTATCATGATTTATTATCATTTTTTTAAGAGAACAAAATATTTTGGTCTATTGAAGGCAAAGGCAATGAATGCATTCTTTGCCTAGAGAGGTTTAAGGTTGAGTGAACTCAAAATAGCCAAAAAAGTTGAATATAATTTTTAGGAATGAAGTTATTCTTTTTTTTATTTTTTTATTAAGGGTTGCGGGTTTGTGTGGGTGTGGACTTCAGTGGCATGGTTAATTTGTTCCCCGGCGAGTGCTCTAGAAAATTGGAACACATAGTGGGAAACCATTTAAATTCAATATGACCACTAAATGACTATATAGATATCATAAAATATAATTGGCCTACTAGAAACTTCTTGCAATTAAAATTTGCAATGAAATGACCCGTTAAAATTCCCTAGCGGAAAAGCCAAAAAATAATAATAATAATAATCATAAAAACTACTTGGACTTGTAAGTCACTATTTATTCATTCCACCAACAATATAGAAAGGGCAAAATAATGCTTTTTGATTTAGACACATCAAAATAAAATTGGGTATGAGCAAGAATTAATAGATAATTTGGAAGCTTTCTTTAGTCAAGTTGTAGTTGGTTTCGATGATCAATTTTTTGAATAATAACGAAAATAATCATATACTTAAAGTAGAGCCTTGTGGATTCCTAAAGAAGATGAAAACACTAAGTATTTTCATCATTTTGTGAATCATAGAAAGAATGTTAACACAACTTGGAAAATGTTAAGATATCATGGTGTAGAAGTTAGAGTATTTTTTGATTTGGGTTTTTTGGAACTAAAGCATATACATAGAGAGGATAATAAGGTTTCTATTATTGAGGTTATCAAAATGATTTCTTATTTATTAGGTTTATGGAGCACAAGGAAATTAGAATCTTTCAGAATAACTATAAAAATATGAGCTTCGAGGTCATGAAGAAGTCTCAGTTATGAGTGTAACGACACTTTTTCATGACAACCCGCGTATTTTAGCATGACTATTTGAACTATGGATGTATACGAAATCTATGTGGAAATAAAGTGATGACCGGTTGAAGGGAGGAGAAAACATATCCAAAGCTCTTAGAGGGAAGGCATGTCATACACTGTTGTGTGCCTGTTGAGGGCCTCTTGCGTGCTGGTTGGTTCTCCTATGGCATGCCAAGGGTAGGACCATACCAACATCTATGTCATGACTAACCACCTCACCATAAAATGCCTTGTGCTGACAACATTGAAGTCAGACTGGGCAGCGTGAGTGGAGGACGATCTCCCATACTATCCCATTTTCTTGTGGAATGTGGAAAAGAATGAAAGGAGTTTGTGAACCAAAACTGTCAGAGGTGAAAAGGGAGAGAGTATTTTGGTAGTTTCTTGGAGAGGAAGGACAATCAAAGTGCGCAAAATATACACAAGACTATAGGCTCACATGCTTACTATGCAGAGAACACACGAAGCACCAAAAATCTATGAAACGAGGGATTTTTGGCTGAAGACACAAGAGATGAACTCTATTTTTAAGCTACCAATGTGAAGGAAATAGGAGCGAAGATGGGTGCAAATTTAACACTCGAGACGATTCTTTAGTTTGTACATCCCCTGCCTAAGGAGGATCTCACCTGTTTGCTGCAAATTCTGAGAAAGTGATGCATCGACCTGATATCCCTCATCTCAAATTCTCATGCTATATCTGAAATACAACATGCAATCAATCTCTCTACACCTATTCGAATTAGATCATCCACATGCAACACTAAAATGTGGGGCTTAGACCCAATCAACAAGAAGTATAGGTTGGGATCCACCTCACTCTTGGTGAAGCCTATGTTTTGCATATTGTTATCGCTCCTTGAATATCATGCCTTGGGTACCTTTTTGAGTGCCTATAGCGATTTATTAAAGCTACATACATAATTCTCTCTATCATGGACTTCAAACCCATATGGTTGCTCGATATAGACTTCTTCCTCAATGATGACATTGAGGAAGGTGATCTTCACATCCATCTGGTGGATGTTCCACCTTGTCTCAAAAGCTATTGAAAGAACTTTTTCAATAAAGGAATATTTGGCTACAGGGGAAAAACTCTCCTCATAGTCTACTCCCTCTTTATGTGAGAACCCATGAGCCACAAGAAACATCTACCATATTATTTACCAACATCACTCTCTGCTCCAAATACATCAAATTGAAGCAAACACTCCTTATTTGAGTATTTCTTTATATTCGAATCTACATCCATGTGTTTCTACTATCTTCCATGTCAATCCTTGTGATGTTTTTCTAGGTTTCATTTACCATGGTTCACATAACCATGAACCATCACTTCATGTAAGAAATCGGTTCATTAGGTTTAACACTAAGGGATGATTTCTTTTTAGGAGGAAAGGATGTTTGTTATGATCACAATGACAACCTTGAAATGTATGGTTTGAATCTTTGATGCCATGCTGAAGTAAGTGCCAGCGTGTGATATCTAAACATTCCTTTGTCTAATTGTAATAGCTCCAACTCCATTAATTTGTAACCGATCATTCCTAATGAATTTTTTCCATCCTGGTGCTAAAATATATGATCATTTGCTTTAGGAGACTTGTGGGTGTAATTTCTTTGATAATGAGTTCTCCCCTAGTGTGTCAATGTAAATTATCCTTTCCCATAGCTCTCATTTCTTGTTCTTTCTTTAATGGTTGAATGGAATCCATTAAAGCCACTCATGCTACTATGAAATCAAAGGTTCTTGGGAGATCCTATTAAATTGGATATTTATTCTCAAGCTTTAACATAACTTCATTCATGGATGCTACTAAAGCATTCCACCTCCTATAGTGACGATATTTTCATGCCTCCACCTATGGGTGGTTTAAGACCTTAGATGTTATCAAATTAATAACTCTAAGGAAACTACAATAATTGTTGACCTCAAGGGACATAACTAATCTTCTACATATTCATGATGAGCTAAACCACCCTGACGTTAATTTGCATTCATCCACTTGGCTAAATTCTCTACACATTGAAATCACCTCACATAAAGTGTCCCTATTTGTTCTCATATTACCCCCATTATGTTCTCTAGTTCCTCCAACTGTTATGCATCATTGATATGCAAACGATATAAAACTCATACACAAGAGTTTTTGGTATTTTCGCTTGATCTCATCAATGATCCAACTAAGGATACCTTTCGGCATCCTTCAGCACTATTATATAATTGATCACTCATTCGACTTACATTAGTATTCCATAGGTCCACACTTATTCTTAGGATATGCAATATATTTGTTTGGTCATTAACATGATTATTTTTGGTGGTTTATAGGATCATGGTATTGGGAAACCCATGGTATTTTCCCATGACATTTGATGTGATTAAGCTTATTTTAGGGCTTGAATAAATCCATTGTAAATACCTCGAGTGGCTTGGAGCTTGGCTAGCTTGGATTATGGTAACAAAGATATATATCTCGAGTCTTGGCTTTCTTGGTAAAGTGTGTCCAAGGTAAATATTGACTCTTATGTACATGTTTTCCATGTGTATAATCATTTGTGTTTATATTATTTCTCTAATTGTGCTATGATATCACGTGTTAAAAATGGAGTTTAACTAGAGAAATGAAATAAACTCATGGTACACATGTAGAAAAGAATCGATATTCACCCCGGAAACCCTTTAGTGGGAAAATTAGAACTAAACACACACACACACACAGATATATATATATATGTATGTATGTATGTATGTATGTATGTATGTATGTATCGACCTTATCCATTGAGTTGACGAAACACTAGGCCACTTGAGGCATTTTATGTAGTTCTTCAATCCTTTAATTAGGATTCATTACATTAAATACCATGGGTCACCCATGGCATGGGCTCATAAAACACCAATGATAAATCCATCAATGACCAAAACAAGGTTATCTTAACTACTTTGTGAGTCAATATTAACGTAACATAAGACACATAGGATTCATGTTATGGTGAATAATTATCAAGTAGAACACCAATATACAATCTTGTAGATTGTAGGTAAAATAAATGGAATTAAATTTTCTTTATTAATTGATCGAAAAGACAATAAAACTTTTATTTCTCCAAATTCATTATTTAGATGTGGTTTAATGGAATGCAATAAAATACATTATAAATTGGTTGAGATGAATTTAATTATTAAAAAGAGGTATAACACTTGTTAAAATATTACGAACTTGATTTGAGAGCATGCAATACTTAGATATTATCATATGTTACCACCTTGGGATCCAATGTTATATTTCGTAGTACGGATTGGTTGGGAGCTCATGAAATAATTCTATATATGAAAGGTAAGTTACTTTAATTTGTAGATGATTTAGGGGAAAGGAGAATCTTGGTAGGAACCAAGAGATAAGCAACTCTAAGATTCTTTTCAGCCTTACAACTGAAAATGGGTCTTGAGCAAGGGTGTTTTATGTATGTGGTAGTTGCTATGAACTAGAAAAATATTCAAAATATATATAACATCATCAAATATTGTTAGAATTTCTTGATGCATTTCTAGAAGAGTTTCCTAGACTACCATTAAAATGTGAGATATAATTTACTATTGAACTTAAAGCACAAATATAGCCTATTTCCAAGCCTCTATATTATATGATTATAATAGAATTGTAGGATTTACACATGCAACTTCAAAATATATTGAAAGGTTGACTTAACCTAGTATATAAACTTGGGGAGAACTGGTGATTTTTTATGAAAGAAATGTGTCTTGGAGGCATTACATTGACTACAAGTAGGTAAATGCAAGTGGAATTAAAAATCAATATGCCTTACATCAAATTCATGATATTTTGATTGTATGAAATAAGTCACGGTATTTTCTAAAATTGATATATAATGGTCTTTGATATCTAGCTTGAAAAATAAGGAAGAAGATATTGCAAAGGAAACATTTAAACCTTGGTTGGATACTACGAATTTGTGGTGCTACATTTTGGGTTGACCAATGGTGTAGAAATTTACAAGTTTGATGAATCAATGTTATGCATCGAAACACCCTAGTAGCAAGAAAAGAGAAAAATAAGTAACTCGATGAGTTGAGAATGAAAGAGAATAATGATTTTGAACCCTCTTTAAAAGGGAAACCTCCTTTCACAATATAACACGTGTACAAGTTGATGTGGCCTCTAAATCTAGGTATCCTTAGTATATATAGGTGACAATGGGTACAATTACAACAAAAGGGTCTAGAAACCAATAAGGACAATATTAATATAATAATTCAATATCTAGAAGCATTGGTGCTTTATCACATATCTATTAGGACATATATTCATTACTCATTCATTTACAAATCAAAACGTGATGACAACCATACATTGTCACTATCATAAAACATATTCATAACCAGCATATAAACAATACAAATAATGAGCATACAATAGCCATATATGCCACAAATGAACCAGTACATTTACACCTAAAATACCAAGGAAAGAAACTCTTATTTATGAATGCAAAAACCTACCCAGTATGTGACTACCCTGTTCCACTCAACCATAGATTCGATGACTCGATTCTCTCTTTAGCCAACCACTCTCATGCGATATTCCAAGCATGAATATGGGACTCGTAATCGAAAGAAGAAACAAATGAGCATGGATGCCACCAGATTTATCCACCCATATCATGAGGAATTTTACTACTCCTAGTCCTTAGGCTTTACGACAACTCATAGTCTAATTCAAGGGTCACTAGGCCATGATCGACACAACACCCTCGAGGCTTTACCACATATCTCACCATTCACAGAAAACTATTCCTAGGCCTGATCGAGGGACCCCACCTCTAGAATTTATTATATATCCTTCCATTCACCAGTCGAGGATTCCTAGGCCCAATGAGGTACACAATACCTGGATTTATGGTAACCCACAGTCTGGTTCAGGGGTTACTAAGCCAGTGGATTTACCGCAATCCATAGTCAAGATCAGGGATCACTATGCCATGCATTTTTCCTTTCCGAGATCCACCTCGCTCAACTTCGAACCCATCCAACAACCCAGCTCCACCAAAACATGAGAACCCATCACCTCTATGCTAACTAGAAATGTTAAGGAAAGGCCAAAGAGCACTGCCACACATGGAAAAATCACACATTCACAAAACCTGAGAAAACAACAACCCACAGTCTAATCATATATCTCATTTTCGCTATCATATTTAACTTCAAGAGTAAAATCATTTGACCATGTCATTTTCGCTATCATATAAACTTCAGTAATAGTGAAAGCATTTGACCATGTCATTTAATTTTATGAAAAGAGTCATGGAAAGTGAAGTAGATATGGTTGCAATGGCAAGTACATAAGGTTGCATCACCTGTAGAATAAGCACAGGAAAATGCAAGAAAGCAGAGGCAACAATGCCTTATTTGGAATTGAATCCTTGTAAATAAATGCGAAAAGCGAGAAAGCGAAGGCAATTAGATAAATTTTTGAAGAACC
>APFE030565368.1:133632-165189 GCA_000404065.3 Pinus taeda | reverse complement strand
ACTTATTAGTCCCTGCCTTCAGCAGGACTATAGCGATCGATAGATAGTTGACCCTCATTAATTCATTCATTGACCATATTTTTTTTTTTGTTATCATCGTTTAACCAATGTTTCAGAATGACAATTTCCGTCTATTAAAATTTTAACGAAGGTTTTTGGTTGGGCAAGAAAGGACCTCTTATTGCAGGCTTAGCTTATACCAATGTAGAAATGTGGTGATAAGTTATAGTTTATCCAAAGTGTGGAAAATTGTGGTGACAAACATGAAACTTAGGCGTTGGCAACATCTTTGTTGGCGTTTTATGCAAAGTTTATTATATAGCTGCCACCTTTCACCTCTCAGGCAGCTGGCTACCACAGTCTGCCACCTCTCAGGCAGCTGGCTACCACCATCTGCCACCTCTCAGGTAGCTGGCTACCATTGCCTCTCAACTTCTTGAGACCAAACACAATATGAAATTAGTCTTTACCATCTGTGGAGAAAGGTTTCCGGTGAGACTGTTGTTGGATAGGCTTACCTTTGTCAAATCACTGTATTTTCGAAAACTGCGAGATTGTTCTGGATGTTTCAGTTTCGAGCTAGTTTCACGAGCTGAGAGTTTCTGTTCAGGTCTCAAGGGCGGAGCTTGAAGATTGAGTTTCAGCCAAGGAGGGTAGAGGCTCTTCATTCTAGTGCATGTTAGCAAAAAGATTAAGATGTTTCAGGAAGGACCATAGAAGAAACAGGGCAAGCCAGCCACTGCTACAAGGGTTCAACCAAACAGACAAGAAAAAGAGGGAATCACCAAATTATTTGGTAAGCATCTTCATATGAAACCCTTCCCAAAAAATAAGCTATCTTACTCTGCATTGGTACAAAATAGTAGGAAATTAAGAATGGAGAACATGGGATTGCATTGTCTGATATGTGGTAGAGCTGTCCAGCCCCATCGAAATTTCATCCATCATGAAAGCTTTGGTGCCTCCAAACATCATCTCCCCTGTTGTGACTCTTTTCTTTTGACCTCCAGAAATCCCTCTCTGCATATTGTCTCCTACCATCGTATCAGCGCATATCTCTAACCCCAAAGACTGTACCAAATATTTTGACATTGTCAATCAGCCCATAATTCATATATACAAGTTTATTGAGATTATGAATTCCAAGAAAATTTACTTTCCATTCCAGATTTCAAAGGTAAAATTTGCAGATGAATTTTACCTTCAAAACAGAGTCTGTCATAACACTGGTTTCCTGTCCCTCAACTGTTGTATGCTTACTCTTTCTTGACAATTCCAGCTCCATGATCCCAATTGAGTATAAAGCCCTTGTTTCAAAATCACGCAACAGCCTGAGAATAGGCAAGAAATTGAAACTACCTAATGCACATGCAGAACAATAGAATGAAAATTGTGCATTTTAATTTATGGGCAGGTATGTTGTGTAGGCAAGCCATTATGTTGTTCCACTTGATTATAATAACCACTGCAGTATCTTAAAAAAATCTACAATCAAACCAAAATAATTAAAAGGATATCTATATGAAAACCATTACGCAATGGAGAGAGAAACTTGAGAATTTAATCGAGAAACTAAGAAAATACAAACACTGAAATCGTGATATAACAAATCTGAAAATCATAACATGACAAAATATCGCATTTAAATCCAGGCTTTCGGCTCGAGCCTTCCTTACTTGTCTATGGCATTTGTAGTTTTTATTCCTTAACTTCCTTCTAACATATATTTTTATTTAGACATAAAAATAAAGGAATGAAGGGGCTAACCTGCTCTTCGCTGATAAGCTCCTGAAGCCGATCCTTAAACGCGGGGCCTCGACGTCCTCCGCTCTTCAAATTAACAAAGACAATAATGGCAGCTTCCGGGCAGTGTTGGTGCCGTCAAAGTGATGTCGACCTTCATCGTAAGCAAATTCTTTGTTTCTCACAGCTTCCACCATGGCAATTCTCAGATACTCTGGGATGATTAATCTTTTCCTCAAGTCTTCTATTTGAAAGGAAATTATGAATGCTATTTGAAAGGGAATTATGCTTATAATACCCTTACCTGGCATAAAATCACATACAAAAAACCGCACTGGCTTTCATGTGTTGATTCTTCCCATCACATATGTCTCCTACTTTATACATCGATCTGAGTTTTGATGTAGGTATAGAGCCTTTTATTACACTGTTCAACTGGGACTCACCACAAGCTCTGGAGAATGAGTATGGAGGATTTCTTAGCAAAAGAGTCGTGTAAGATTCACTGTCTGAATTTTCTTCAAAGTCTTCTGAAAAACCGAGACATTTGATTCTGATATATTGATCACTTTTTCAGGGAGGACTTTGGCTTCTTCACAGATCAACACCTTACAAATCGATATTTCTTATTCTTGGCTCCAATAAATTGGGTAGTTTGGAGTCTAGTCGAACCATTGACTGCAACCCCTGATCTAGTTTCGTCCTCTGCTATTTCCTTTTCTTCGACGCATCTCCTTCGGGAGAAGGAGCCCCATCCTGTGCTATTAGCTACATCCTTAACGCATTCTGATTTTCTGCTTCTTTTCCGTCTTTTCCTAGGATGTGATTCTGTCGTTTTTCTCTGAGTGGCATTGCTCAGAGATTGCCAACACCAGTGCCATGCAGTGGTTGAGGCTCCACCTGGGAGCTTCACAACACATTGCTCATGTATTTCGTTGTTGTCATGCCTTGGGATCAATCTGTGACTTTAATGGATGCTCAATGCTAATGTGAGATGAAAAATACTCCAAAACTGCAGGTAAAATTTGATGTAAAATTAAGGATGATCGATGTCGATGTGAGATGAAAAATACTCCAAAATTGTAGGTAAAATTTGATGTAAAATTAAAGATGCTCAATGTCGATGTGAAATGAAAAATACTCCAGATATGCAGGTAAAATTTGATAAAATTATAGTTCGCCATAAAACCAAGAAATAACGGAGCACTTGTGCATTGAAGCTCTGATTCCTTATGGATACCGGATACAAGTAGCACACATGCATGATGGAAGTTGACCGGAAACTCACATGCATAATGGAACCACAACTACGTGGAGTGCATGCATGCAGTAAGTTTTTTGAACAAGATTCGATATTGGTAGACCCGCGTATTAAGACATGCACAAGTGGGTATTAAAGTTGTATCTTGATAATAATGTGTTGCATGGTAATCTAGATTATATAATTTCATTCCCAATGGTGTTGATCCGATATTGGTAGACCCGAGTATTAAGAGATGCACAAATGGGTATTAAAGTACGAGTAATTATTAATTTTAAATTTTAAATTATTAAATAGAGAATAATTTTTATTTATTTCAAAAGAAAGATATGGAAAAAATTATGTCCATTTTTATAATATAAATCAAATTCATAATTCTCATGATATATGTCGTCAAATTATTCTCACTGGTTTTATCGATTCATAATAACGTGAGGTTTAATGGCGTCTTGCCAGACCTAGTTATTAATGTATGGATAAATCATTATTAAAGGAATGGATTCAAGTAGCATAGTAATAAGTGGAGTAATTATATTATATTTTTAAAATTATGAAATGGAAGATTTATTTTTCAATATCTAATTAACTGCAATTAATTTCTACGATAGATCCAAAGGAATGATTAATGAAATAGCATAGATGTCAACCAACATACAGTGGTTGAAGGTTTTAACTTTGACTAAGGTGTCATGAATTTCTTGGTCTAAGACCCTCCTATTAGCATTATTCAAGATAATTTTTTTAACTTAATTATAGCCGAAGGTTTTACAATCATAGCTTTCAGTGTTATTGAAGCCACTGGCATATAAGCTACTAGCAAGTGAGGTGGTTCTTGCTAGCGGGCTTACTTGCTACATGCTATGTTATTTTCAGCACTTTGTCAAATTTTCCATTTGACAATGGCAGTCAGCTAATACATGGATGTTAAATAATTGATTGAATGGTCACTCATGCCCAGCTAACATTCCTAAAAATATTAGATACCTTGCCTGTTACCTTCCGAGAGGGTATCAGCATGTCCTGGCATGTATGGCGTTGCTTGTAATAGTTTCTTAGGGAGCTCGATAAAATTAAAATGTTGATAGAATTAGAAACCCATTGAAAACCCATTACTGTAAATTGTGCATGCCTTGAGATAAGTTATCTGTTATGCATTGTAGTGTTATGGCCATACCCCTGTAGCTACCGATGCTTTAGGTGAAAGGACTCTGATGCTTCAGGTGAAAGGACTCTGCAACATAGAGAGAAACGAGAACCCTCAAAGCATTGTTCACCAAACTCAATGTAGCCCCTGTGTTTCCTAAGTAGTCTTAAAACCAACTTTAAGGTTATAAGGCTGTGTTAATGACAAAAGAATTACCAAACCATTTTAAGTTTCACACAGTAGAACACAACAGTCGTTTTCCAGGGGAATACACAATAAATTATGAAGTGCAGTGCCTCATTCTGAAAGTCTAATTCACTAGAACGCCATCTTACTTCAGGGTAAATCACCACTCCATTGTTGAACCCTTGCAGTACAATTTACAAATATAATGCCAGGTTAGTCGAAATTACTAGTTTTATAGTTAACGCTAGATTCAAAAATAGAGAATACCTTGTCTAATTCTGGGATCATGCTGGTAAGTTCATTTTTAATGCTAGATTCATAAATATATTCATCACCAGATACTAATGTTTTTGACTAAGTCTCATAACCACCCCACCCGGATCAAAACCCATAAGAAAATGCATAGGACACAGAGCGCCCATAGGATAAGCACCAGGCGTTGGTTATTCAAGGACATCTAGATTTACCTGGAGTGTTTCCTAATAGATAGGCAAGTGTACTACGTGCAATAGCTTTCAGAGAGGGTGGCATGATTCATGTAGAAATAGCTGGGGCTCACAATAGAATACATCTGCAGAATTTATTGATTGTCAATCTCGATTGCCCACAGATGAAACCAATCCCACAGCTCGCACAAAAACCCCGGCAGGGACTACCGCTACGCAGTTGCCCCCTTGTTTTATGAATGCAATGTTTAATATTATAGTTTTTGTGGTTGGCATGATCTATGTTTTTTTTTGGCATAAAATATGTAGTGTTTCTTTTGTTTTCAGGAAAGTTGTTGCTTTTACCATGGATGCAACTATTTGGAAGTTTTTTCCATTTGAGATTATTGAGCTTATCTTTCATTGGCTTCCTTTATCAGTGTTAATGAGATTTAAGTTGGTTTGTAAACAATGGAGTCTTTTATTGCAAGACCTAATTTTCCTTGCCAGTTGTGATTGTGATTGGATGTGTCGATAAAGATTTTGGATTTATTGCTTTACCAATTTGTGTGGCCCATGATTGCTTTGTTGGATCTTACCTTAGTGATAAATGACAAATAGATTCCATGGTTTTTCCTTTTCTTCATTCTGGATAAGATCAATGATTCTATTCAGTTCACTTGGAAATTATTTGGGTTCTAAGAATTACTTCGTTGTCTTGGGGAGCGGGCTTTTTTCTATGTTTTGGAGAAATGTAGTCCACATAAATATGTATGGGTTTTACTGAAACATGTATCCAACGAGATGGATCCACATTTTTTAATTTGCAAAAGTTTTGACATGGTTTGGAAGAGAATGAAACTTCCTTATGGTGACATGCTACCACCAAAGGAGGCTATCTTCTACAAAGGATTTTTTTTTTGGCTATATTTGGACAAAGATTATGATGATTACCCTGCATATGGTTACACTATCTATTGGTTGGATCTTAAAAGAACAAATGGGTTTTTACGTTTGTCCCTATTTCAGACATATGATGTATGGAATTAAGGCTATGCAAGAACCAACTTGTTTATGTTGTTAATTATGGTGCCACCTCTATTTGGTCGCTTTAAGAATTAGAGAAATTTGAATTTGGTCGACCTTCCAACGAACAAAGCCTGGAATATTTTGAAGATGATTGAGGGTTCAATTGGACGTTTCTTGAAAACATCTCTATGGATACTAATAGTAAATTCCTGGGGTACCTTCCTTTTCGTGCAATCAAAGGAAAAGTGCTTTTCTTGGGTTGCATGGAAGTGAAATTAAAGGTATATGATTTAGTGAGAAATTGCTAATGGTGTCTCCATGGTCGAAACATTAGGGTTCCATGTGCGATCAGTTGATGATTTCAATGATTTCATTGAAAATGGAAATGTTTTCTCACTTGTTCCAAATGAAAATTCCATTGTTGACACACCTCCACTACCTTTGGACATCATAATTTAGCCTTTGAGGCTTGAAGATGTTTGTTATTGCACATTGCTATAGATGTCAAGTTTGTTTAATCTTTTCAATCATGTTTTTGAGATCATTGTAATTCTAATTATGACGTTGTACTAAAAACATGGTTATGTTGATTTTCAATGGTTTTTTTTGGAGAGAAGTTTTGTTGTTTGGTTGTTTCGAATATTCTACAATGCACCTCATATTTGTTTGTCTATTGTGATTTGTTAAAATGCAAATGTTTTTTCTATTATTTTAAGGAAATATTTTGTTGGAAAGAAACCAAAAATTGTTGAGGAGGTGGTTTTTTGGAAATTAAAGCCTTCAAAATATTTGGTTTTATGGATTGCTATATATGATTTCTTTGTGCCATTTGTTTTATTGTATTTTGGGCATAATTGTTGTGTGCATTCTAAGTCTATGCTGAAACAGATAATCATACCAATTTTTGTTATGTTTGTATGGATTGCTTGGAATGTTCTGTTGTTTGGTATATGGAATAATGCAATTGATGATTGTTATTTTCATGTGATATTTGAAATATTATTTTTATATTTGTATTAGGGGAATATGAGAGGATTGTTGTAAGTATTTGAAGTTATATAGTGTTGAAGTTTGGTTGATGTATAGAGTTAGAGAAGATTCAACAACTGAGTTTTTCAAAATGTGACACCAGTGTTTAACCTCATTGAGAATTGAAAAATGGACTTTCAATACTAGAGTTTAAATTTCCTATAGAAATGTTGAGTGAAGGAAGGAGAAAGAATGCAACGAAAAGAGCTTGCTCTCTTGGTTCACACGAAAGAGCAAATGAATATCAGCGACAATGGTATCAGTAAAATAAGGAAGTTATAAAAGTGCAAAGAAGAGCCTTTTACCAGCGAAGGAAAATAGTTTCAACAAATCATCAAGATGATGGAGTTGACAATCGTAAGTATGAAAATAAGAGTAATGTGATGGGAATAATATTGTTCGAATGTTTCTTTCAATTGATGTTGACTATGTGTAAAAAGTTATGTATTTCCAAACTTTTTATGACAATAGTCTTCTTTGTGAATCTTGTGTTAACAAAGAGACCATCAATACAAGAAACAACCAAGATTCATCTTTAAAAAAATGGAAGAAATGTAACATTGGAAGATGAACACACTGATGAGAATATACAATTTGTGACATGTGGTTTATTTTCTGATAGTGATATGGTTCCTAGAATGGTTGACAATTTGGAACATTATGCTGGAAATGTGGGTTGGGGAATTCCTAGTAACAACTATATAGTCAATATTGTCAGCTCTTTGGAATCTTTGCATAATCTCTCTATTGCACCAACACAGGTACTTCAAGTATTTTCCTTTTTATGTCGTTTTGTCATGTTCATGAAAACATATTTATTGTTGTATCATTTTTTGTAGAACATTGTGGCACCGAATATTGGTGTGTGAATATGTTTAGAACCAACAAAACCTTTATCCGTTCTTGAAATTCAGCCTTGTGGGTTAAACTGTAAAACTCCAATAAATGGTCAAACTGATTGTGTCCTAAACTGTGAGTATGGAACCTTTGGTGTTTTGTGCTAAGAACATTTTGTTCAAATGTTTATTTCCCTAGATGTTGTGTGACTCAAAATTTTTCCACTCTTGTGAATATTTTCTCACATCTATGTTCTTTGGGTACATTGTCTTTACATAGGGGGACTTCAAAGAAGTGAAAATTGTGAGTGGTGTGAAAACGATGGAAGAAATTATGTTAGTGTAAATATTTCAGAGAAGTGTACCAAAAATTCTTCACTTAAGTCACTAGTGACAACTGACCCTAACAACAAAATATGGTTCTCAATGCTTTAGATTTTCAATGAAAAAAGGAGAAAAAACCTGCAACAAAAGATCATATGCAACTAGAAAGATATAACAACAAAGATAAAACTGTAGCAACTCAATGAATAATATGAATACACAAATTTTATTAATAGAAATGATACACCCGGTGAGGAGAATTTATACACTTGGTTCTATAGATTCCCCTCAATGGGATGGGTCATTTTGATGTCCATGTGCTTTAGTGATCCGTTTCTCTCTCTCAACTTGCAATGGGAAAAAAAACAAACAAAAATAGCTTGAATTCGAGTGGGAGCTCAAATGTGATGAGATGATAGTGCTGGCGACGAGAATGATCAAGGTGAAGAATGAATGGAAAACACTCTTATTTATAACAAAGTGTTGAGTTAAACTAGTAATTGGAAAATAATAAAATATTATTGACCAAATCAAAATCTAACGTTTGATAATACTTCATTATATTTTTTGGAAAGGGAAAAGATATTTGAAATGGTCAAATATATTTATTTAGAAAGTGGTCAAAGTAATTAACAAATAAAAATGATTTATTAATCACTTTGTGAGAATTAAGAAAGGTGTGAATTTGAAATAATTATTAAATAATGGTTTAACTATTATTATATAAATAAAAATAGGGAATAATAAACAAACAATGACTTATTTAATTATTCCAAGGTGATTAAGTCAAAGGTGACCATAAATAATTATTAAATAATGATTTATTTAATTATTTTCATGGGTTTTTTTATTTATTTTAATAAGAAATAATTTAGGAAAAATGGTTTACTAAATTATTTCCTATGGTGAAAGTGAATTTATTATGGTAAAATTAATCCTACATGTTGTATTTCGATAACCTAGGAAGAAATAGCTAGGTGATCATTTTTGGGTGATAACATATTGTCCCCTAATGTAAGAGTGTTAGGAGCAAATTCAATACATTGTAGGTTTTACTTTCACAAGACACCAAATGGGAGTCCGAGAGAGAGAGAGCTGAAGCGAGACAAGGAAGGATTGATAATGGAGGGGGCAAGACCTACTAATTTGATATAAGTCTCCTTTTATTTTGGAGTACGTGATCTCAAATGAGGCGGGGGAGGCATACCCATGCCCATCGAGATAAATAAGTACAAATAATAATGGTGTTCCCAACAATGTGGCTTTGAGCAAAAAAGTACATGACACATGATACATGATATCCTGGCATCAATGGGATTGAAAGTGATACAATGATACAATGAGGGCCATATACATAATGCACTTTGAAAATAGAGGTCATGACTGAATACAATAACATCTATTGATCTGAGTACATAAGATGTAATGCCCCTCAAGTTGACATGGTGAGGGGAGATCATAAACAAAAAAGCCCTGCTGAATAGGAAAGGGCTCTGAATATTTGAATGAATAATTTGAAGGAGATTTGCATGTTGTGGGTGCTGCAACCTATGAAAATCAAGCTAGTCAAATCGACATAATAGCATCTGGGGTTGGATCATGAGCTGCTGACATCTGGGCATGTGGGGGGCTACCTGAAGGGCCACCCCCTCACTAGGTTTGTAACATCTCATACACACCGGATAAATGTTGGTACAATCTGCTGGATCATTGGACCATCAAGTGTACGATTCTTGATTGTGTGATAATGCGCTAGAGTTGAGCACGTGAATAACAACCAAGTCAAAGGGAAATGATGATTCACTTTGCTTGATTCGAGGAACTGAACAATGATGAAGGTTGGAACCAAGGTACAATAGCTTCTAAACCACTATCCTGGAATAAATGTGTTGAAGTTAATAGAAGAGGGCCTGTCAAAGTTGAGGCAATGAGGATTCCTCAATAGAGGCACGAGGATCATAGTAATGTGACTGATGGACTGAAACCAAGGATGATGATGGAATGATAAGAGGTGAATGGTGGAATGAAAAATTACCTTGTCAGAGCATAATGCATGGTTGACCTGGTAACGACTGACTCGATTCCAAAGGGGATGATCAATTACTTAGACAAAGGCTTTTCAAAGATAGGTTAGTATAGTTGGAGGCCAAATATGGGAAAAATGGGATGAACACAATGCAAAGATGGATAATACACTGCAACAAGCCTCAATGGAGTTATGAATAGACTCCATGGATGCAAGGTGACTCATATCGGATGCTCTGAACAAGGGTGACTCGATAATGATTCCACATGGGAGAGGCTCGAAGGGGACCGTAAAAACATGAGTAAATAATGGTTACCCATGACGAAAATTGACACATAAGTCAACAGGCGCAAAGGCAAAGTGGTACCATAGTACATGTGACTCATATGAAGAGAATCAATTTTGAGAGGTGGAAAAGTGAGACCTCGTGGAAAAAATGGCTTCATGGTGAAGTGTCAAATTACCAAAAAAAAAAGACCGATTATAGAGCTCGATGATAAATTTCCAATGGTGCTAACAGTTCGTCAAACCGAGCTACGATTTGGTCACAATGGGTGATGGAAAAGCTAGAATTTTTCCAATAAAAGGAATTTTCCCCCCAAACCCAATTCATTTGCACATTGAGCTATTGGAGAATTTGGAGAGGAGGAGAAGGCCCTAATTATTTTCTAGCTCGTAGTGGACAAAATGACCATCAAAATTTGGATATGTGACTTTCACGTAGATGACCTTACTTGTCTAAAAATGGCCTTAATTCTTCTTGGAAGGATGGTTCTTAGTGAAGAATCAAGGTAAGAAGAAATATAGGAATGAACTACTAGAGAAGGTCTAGGATCATCCCTGCCCTCCAAGTCAAACATGGGGATTGGCTGGTAAGTGTGGCATCACATAGAGTAGAATATTTGAAGATATGGTATCAAGCATCTATGATATGTGATGTATATATGGATCGCCGGAGAGATATGTAGGACAAACTATCCATGGAATGAAAGGATAATCAACCATACCTAGATCATACAGGTCTAGGTTGAGACTTATGTTAATTCAATGAGAAGGTGGCCAGGGGTGACTTTATGCCCCCAAGCATGAGATATTCCCCCCCCCCCCCCCAACATAAGATGATGGAGGGGACTGATCTAGTATGCAAAGGTGGGAATGATACCCCTAGCTAGAGGAGTTTGTGGAGTGCCATTATGTTCCAAGTACTCAAATAAGGGATTCGATCATCTGGACCTATTGGCATGAGAGTCTCTAGAGGATGAAGAGTATAGGTAGGGGCCTACGTGCCTCAAATTTTATATGGACAGATGTAGCATGCTATGGACATGCCAAATGCATTTAGAATTGTGGAATCTATATTTTTTTTTAAGATGTGGTTCACCATTTGTCTTTTGTGGTTGTCTTCTTGTGGGAAGAATGTATAATGGGTGCAATATGAGAAAGGAAATGGTGGATTACCAATCATAATTGGCACTGCATATATGAATCAAATGGATTGAATTTCTATGTTTTCATACATGGTGTTATTATACCAAAGGGTGGCATTGGATATAATGAACAAATTCTCACTCAGATGACACTATAGTGGGACAAAAAGAATGTCTAAGGGATTGGGTTGTTGATCTAAGATGGAGGGATGATTAAGTGGATCTTCCCCATGATGATCTGGAGTCATATGGGACTCTAGGGGTTTTTTGACATGGGGAAGAAATATGGGACTAGAGTCGACACTACCAGATGCATTAGGAGGGTTGGAGAGAATTGCGTCTCCTGGACTCTCAAAAGTGGATGCCCCCTTACCCAAACATTGGGTGTCAATGTAATGGTCAAAAGGTGTATGTGGATGAAATTCATGGGTTCAAAGTAAGGGGTGATGAAAACATCATCATCATGGGAGACATGGTTCACATACTCAACGTCTACGATGGGAGAATGATGGCTAGTGGATGTGACATCCATCGATGTTGTGACTGAAGTGTATTCTAAGGATGGTTCTAAAGAGGCACAATAGAAAAATCCTAAAGAGTTTGAATATATCTATCCCATGGATGATGATAGTAGAGAATGGGTGAAAAGCTACCCATCTTCTTGAAATCAAGAGGGGGAATCACAATCGTGGTTTAGGAAACCTCATGTTCTGGAAAAAAAGTGGGGCCAAAACCCACATATACAGGGAAAGTGGAATCAATGTGAGAGAAATCTAACTCGTGAAGGACTTGAAGTATATCATGAAAATATGCGAGATGGAGACAGTGGTGGGAATAATGTCCATACTTATCACACAAATCACAAGGGTGATTTGTGCATAAGGTTTTGTTCTTATTAGCTGAATCAGGTAAGGTAACATGGACCTCAGTTAGGAAAGGTATTAAAGACCACATTATTAATATGAGGGAGCTAGGGACAATTATTCATGGCATGCCCAATAAAATCACACAAAGTGCACAGAGGAGATAACTTTGGTGGTTTAGGAGCACTGGGAGTTGCTTGGGGTGCCTTGTCTTTGGTTCCCTTTTTCTGGGCTTTGCCCCCCTATTACACAACATTTTGTCACTATCCTTGTACTCCCTGTTCCATGATCCTAGAGGACCTCTATAGTGAACCCTACATGCTTTCCCTTCATGAAGAAACTCCCATTGTTTCCCTCTTCATGAGCAGAACAATTCCCTTTTGCATCATTTCCCAAAAATATTCTGTTTTTCCTAGTTTACAAGACCGACGCTAATGACCCGTGTCCTCCTCGCGCCGATATGAAGGGATTACAATTGTCCCTAGTGTCGACCGGAGCGACTGAGCCTTTTCTAGTCGTGTCGATCCTCTTTTGGAAAGTTTTTTAAATAAGGAGCCAAAGCTTCTAGCTCTAGAAGCTTCGTAACAAATGTCTGGTAAATGGTTAGGTCGGATGGAGTCGAGGAGGTCAGTTTGGGCTCCTTTCCCCTATTAGGATGGAACTACCTCAAGAGATAAGACCTTCTCCCATGAGAAGAGGAACCATCTCCCTTCCATCCATGCTATATAAACCTCCCTTTTTCCCAAGCACAAGCTAGTTCTAATTAGGCTCTCGTTGAAGTTTTGATTTTGGAGTAATTAGCAAGTTATTCATAGTTGTAGCACTCTAGTTGTGTGCGAGGGAGAAGTGTGAATTTGGTTTAGTGTGAAGACTAAAGGAAAGAGCCTTAAAACTACCATTGTTGAGGACATCATGGAATGCTAACGGAAGTGTGTGGGAACCCGAATTTTTCGGAGGAGAACAACAACGTCAAGACAATGATTGTAATCTCTTCTTGATTTAATATATATGGAACTATTGATTGATTTCCTACATAATATGTCATCTCACATGTTTATGGCTTAATGTTTCTTGACTTGTTAAGTAGGATGAATACAATTTTTCTATTATCATGGTTCTTGTTTGTTGTTGTTTACTTGTTTTAGGTGCTCGAAGAAGGAAATGGGAGATAGCTGGAACGAGGAAGCAAGGTCATCACCAAACGTGATAAGTGTACTAAGAGGTAGGCCATCTTAATTGGTTCTAACCTAAGGAAATATTCCATAGAATGTCTTGTTTGTGGCTAGATCCACTCTCAGGCTAGAGGAATTGTTTGTGCCTGAACTTAGAATTTTACTTCACCACAAATTGGCGACTCCATTGGGGAACCAATCCTTCTATTTGCTTGCTTGAAATTTCATGGTCTTGTGTGAACTTTTATAGTTTCACCATTTCCCTTTAGTTATGTCTGCTTTTCTTTGTTTACTACTCTGGGTCTGAAATTCACAGTAGTAAGTCTAGTCTCAGCCTTTGAAAATTTTTATTTTTTTCTTTGCATCCTCGCTCATCGCGCTTATTTCGCTGACAGTCACACCAACCAACGCGATATGCATAGAAACAGTCGCGTCGACCCCCTTCTGGCTCTTGTTTTCAGTTAGGCAGTCGCACTGATGCTTGTAGGTGAAGATTAGGGTTCACCCTAGATCTTGGCCAGTGTGTCTTGCTCTCTTGATTTCTTCCTTGTGGCTCATTTAGATTGTGTTCTCCCTGACTGGAAAGATGCATTTCACTTGGTTTATTTGCTTGTTGAATTGCCTTATATTTGCTTGATTTCTTGGGTGCTTGGATGGTTTGTGGCCCTAGGGCATCTAGGTTGTCATCCATTCAGCTGATTGTGAACTCAATGAGTCAAGTTCCTAGTGAATTTACTCCTTGCATTTCTTTTGCGGTCCTTTTTATTGCTTTGGTCTCCATTACACAAGTTTGAAAAGTTTTGGTTGCTTGTCTAAACGTCTCTTTTCAGGCATAGATCACATTGCTTGTCTTGTTTTTGGTAGATTCATTGTGTCATTAGTTTGAAAGAGATTCTCTTTTGTGTTTTTCATTTGCTTGAGAATTGATTGTCTCGAAAACTTTTTCATTGAAGTGTTTTATGAGAAATTAATTTTGTCATTTCATGAAAAGTACATAACTCCGGTTGCTCCATCGATATGTTACGTTAGTTAGTACCATCAAAAATTAAGAGTTGTATTTGCATTTGAAAAAGAAAAAGAATTCTCTTTACTTTTGAAAGGATTGTTTGAAGTGCACTTACTAGAAAAAATAGGAATTGGAATAAGTTTTTCATTAGTTTATTTTTTCAAAAAGTGAAGTAGTGAAAAATCATTTTGCTTTTTGTTTCTTGGTTGTTTGCATTTGATTGTGTTTTCTACCCTCTCTAGTGTAGACAATTCATCGAATTGAAAGGGTCTTGTTTCATTTAGCTGCATTTAGGACTTTTCGAGTCACATCGCTAAGCCCTAAAAACTGAGACATAATTCAAGATAAACTTTAAAATGAACTTAATTAACCTAAGGAACATTTGAAACCTAACGATCACATCTAGAAGGTCTAGGCTAGAGATGTGTTCCAATGTCTTTAAACCTAGTAGTTGTCGTTAGCTTTGGCACTAGACAATGCTAATATAGACTTGTGCTCCCCGTACCATCGAGTATATAAAGGGAGACCCCCCTAGGTTGCAATCATTTATCCATAGGATGCTGATTTTGAACCTTGCAAACGTGATACACCGAACACAACATTCGGAGAGATTGCCTACTCGTACTTCTTGGTTCACAAAGGTAGGTATTCTGCAGTTCACGGTTGCCTGATAATCCTTTTTACATAGATCATTCAGAGTAGTCATTTGATCTTTTTGAATCATTAAACTTAAAAGATCATTCAAGTGCTTATCCTTTCGAGCTCGTTTCCAATTGAAAGTGATAGAGTCATATTTGCTTCTTTCTCGACTCTTAAAACATGAAAGAGCACTAGTTTATTTATGCATCTTAAAAAATTGTTGCCCACAATATTATAACATCCTGTTAGTATTTTATAGAATAAATTGTACGTATTCCTTAAAGTAAATTTATCTCTCTTTTCCTGTTAATTGAGATGAGGTCATCGTGGTTGAACCATCTGGTTCACCTAGTTCCTCTTCCTCTCCTCCATCTGAAAGATTGTCTGAGAAGCCTTTTCCTGAATTACCAGAGTCACTCGAGGACCAAGGTGTTGAAATCGGAATCGTTCTGAGCATTGAAACTTTATCATCTCATCCTCCACCTACTTCAGATACTAGGTCACCTTCTAATATTAGCCCAAAATCTCCGGACAATCCCGTCTAGACTCCCGAGAGTTCGCTGACTACTGAAGGTCAGCTTGGAATGGTTATATATCCTCCAAATCCTTTGTTTGACCCTATTGTGATATCACCACAGCATCCGTATAGTTCATACGATCATCTGGGTGTTCCTTTGGAATCATCCCCTCATACATCTTCAGTCATTTGTCGTTGCTTGTTTCCACCCATGGAACCTGAAGGTGAAGCTCCAGTTACCTCCCGGATCAATCAGAAGTTTCTACTCCACACACTATCAAAGAGGAAGAGCATCAATTTCCTCTTGAAGGTTTCCTCTACATAGGGAGCATTCCCATCAGTGTGTATCAGGATTTTCCACCTAATTATGTGACTTTAGCACAGTAGTCTCGGGTACACCTAGTGCCTCATCACTTTATCACAACCCTATTTGGGCATCTAGCACTATGCCTACCACAGATCCATTCATTCTGAACTCGACCTCCCAATAACCAGTAATCTCTGCAGTTACTTCAGTCTCGGTGCAACCCACCATTCCGAACCCTCTTGTCTCGTCCATCCAAGTCACTCATTTGGTTCAATTGACAGTTTCGAGTCATGTTTTTGTTAGTCCTTCGGCACCTTTGATCAGTGCACGGGTCATGCCACCACCTGGGGGGAAGAATCCAAATGTTTCTATGGCGTCAGGTATAATTAATGTGAGTAGCTCACATGCTCACACAGTAGGGATGAACCAGCCTTCTTCTAGTGCTATCCAAAACCCTGCTGGTCCTACTGGATCGAGCAATCTCCAGTACCAACAGGTCCAAAATCCCATTGGTCCATTTGGGTCAAGGAATTTCCAGTATTAGTAGCCCTATGAGGCTCAAGTTCAGTACCAAGCTCCTTATGTTCCGTATGGTTCTCAAGGAATGGTCAATCTACCTTACATCCTTCAGCCCATATAGTATTTTCAGCCTAGTTCATCCACTTTTCCCGGTGGCTATGGCCAGATACAGTTCGGAAATTTTCAAGGTCCTAATCTAGGAACTATTCAAGTACCCTTGTAGCAGCAAGGACAACCTCTGTAGCAACAAGGGAAACCTTTGTTGCAGGAAGGGTCGTTCGCACAGCAGCAGGGGCAGATGATGCCACAGCAAGGAAAACTACAAAAACCATAGGGGCAACCCTCGAAACAATTGTAGCAAACCATGGAGCTGCAGATCTAGTACGCTCAACAAACCTCCCAGCCTATGTCTTCGCAAGGCCAACCTCTACAGCCGCAGGGACAACCTTTTCAACAACAAGGTCAACCCTTGCAGCAGCAGAGCCAACCTGAGAATCAACAACCCTTATATACATATCAACATGGTCAACCTTTGCAGGGACAAGGTTAGGGTCAAGTCCTGTAGCAGCAGGCCCAAAATCCTAATGTCTAAGGGAAATAGGTTTTGAATCCTTTTATCCAAGGGAAGCAGGTCCAAAATCCCTATGTCCAAGGGTAGCAAGTGCAAAATTCTTATGTCCAAGGGCAGCAGATCCAAAATCCTCTTGTTCAAGGACGATAGGTTCAAAACCCGTACGTCCAAGGACAACAGGTGTAATATCCATATGTCCAAGGCCGACAGGCTCAACAACCTTATAACCCGTATGTTGCTTATCAATAATCTATGGCTGCATAGTTTCAAGGCTTTCAAGGTCAAAATCCTCCCTACCAGCAAGGTAACCTACAGTGGGAGCAAAATCAAATGCCATATGGACAAAACCCTCCACTATGGGGACAAAATCCTTACCAGCAGGGATGGGCTCCTCTGGTTGGACCTGCTTACCAACCTCCAATGCCTTTCAATACTCAATTGTCGTTCTTAGATACACTAGAGTTGTCAGATGTGTCTCGACTCATGAATGATCCAATTCTTCATTCACCATACAGGCCTTCGATCCCATCCAAGATCCTGAGCGATTGTCCGAAGTTCAATGGGAAAGCAAAAGAAGATCCTCAAGCCCATGTGATGACATATCACCTTCGGTGCTCTTCGAATTCTTATGTTTATGATTCTATTTGTTTCTGTCTTTTCCAACGAACCCTTACAATTTATGAAGTCAAGTAGTTTATCAAGCTCCCTCGAAGTACTTATCATGACTTCAACTCTTTATCCATGGCTTTCCTCACGCATTCCCATTTGTCAGTTCTCTATGAAACTGGCACCTATTTCCTTACATCGCTCAAGAAATATACTGCGACATACATCTCCGATCACATCCATGAATGGAGACATAGACGTCACCTGATAAAATTCGATATTGTTAATCAGTTGTTAACCGAATGGTTTACCAAGTCATTCATCACTCCAATTTCTCGTGGTATAGCTATGGGTGGATGCATTACCGAAGAACAAGCCATTACTCGTTCCCAGTACTTAGATCTCATTTACTCCCAGTCTAGCACTTTGTATGAGTTGTTACCCGATGCTCCAAGGCCACCATCCGATCCAACGACATTGAAGTCACAGGCTACACGTCCTGTTGATGGAGTGATTGGTTCAGTGTCCCAGACCCCTGTGAAATCTTCTTCCAAACAGCAGTTAGTCCCAAACATTGCTTCCAATAGTCCCTACCAGAATTCACCTGGCCCTGGTAAAACCTCAGAGGTCCACGTTTTTCAGTCTACCATAGCGCACAGATCCTCGAAAGGTAAGAAGAAAGGAAAAGGAAAGGGTAAAGCTAATGCCCCAAAACAGGGTCCTCCTGAGTCGTCTGCTGGTGATTCTTCACAACGGAAGCCTAAGTATCTGTGCCTCATTTGTGAGGAGGATCACTATTCTAAGGATTATCCCCAATGGTCCGAAGTTAGTCCTTTGCTCAAAGGGACCCCAACTGTCCTGAAAGAGCCGTTTCCGTCTCAGCAGACTCAAATGGTAGACCAACCTCAATCATCTACTTCCTCATGTTCACAAGTGTTCATGATGAGTACGCCTATTAATGTGGCTACTAGATTAAAAGATTATCAAACTCCTACCCCGACAATAGGGAAAGAGAAAGAAGCTACCTCTTCTTCTTCTGCCCTGTCTAGTTCTATCCCTCTTCATATCGAGCGCCCTAACCCTGATTCCACCATTCGACCACCCTCTCGAGGTGTGCTAAGGAAGTCCTCGTACAATCCTAATGCTCGAGCTGCTTAGCACTATAATATTGTTGAGGATTTGGCTCAGGCACCATCATCTATGTTTGCTCTCAAGGTACTCCAAAGCTGTCCATCTCAGCAGAAATCATTACTGTTAGCTATTGGAGGTATTGATCCTACTAATTCTAATTTGATATGTTTTGATCTAGAGAACCACGTTTTGCAACTACCTCATAATATTGCCTTTCTCATTCAGGTAATCATCAATGAGAAAACCATTCATAGGACCATCATCGATGAAGGTGCCTCTACCTGCATCATGTTAGTCGCTTGTTAGAAGGAAATTGGTTCTTCCACTCTGAACAAATCCCCTAACACTTTGGAATCTTTCGATGGGCGCGATTCACGACCATTTGGTGTCTTACCCAACCTTGCCATTACTTTAGAAGGCAAGACAGTACATGTCGAGGTAGAGATTGTTGACACTAATCTCAATTATAATCTTCTACTCGGACGGAGTTGGACCCATGCCATGCATGTTGTAGCCTCCTCCTTGTTCTGCGTGATTCATTTTCCCCATCAAGGGAAGATAGTCATAGTCGATCAACTGTCCTTCTTTGCCTCTTCCTCTTCAGATGGCAATGTTCTGTATGTCAAGAACATTGGTGCTCCTTATGAGAGTGTGGGGGCAGGACTTTTTAAAGATTCTACTTTGATGAAAATTTTTCCGCTCCCACCTCCTCATGTTGCCTTTGTCAACATGATCTTGGTCAAATCTGATCCTTGGGTTGTACCTTCATCGGATCTTGTTGATACTTGGAGCGAGGAAGCAAGGTCATCACCAAATGGGATAAGTGTACTAAGAGGTAGGCCCTCTTAATTAGTTCTAACCTAAGGAAATATTCCATAGAATGTCTTGTTTGTGGCTAGACCCACTCTCAGGCTAGAGGAATTGTTTGTGTCCACAATTATAATTTTACTTCACCACAAATTGGTGACTCCACTGGGGATCGAACCCAGAATCTTTGGATTTTAGGAGATCAAATGAGACTAATCAATGGGGCGAAGTTATGCCACTTAGTCCCACTAAAATAAATTATGTGGAAATTGTTTTGGCCTCAAGTTCTGTATCCTCTGATTTTCCTGTTTCAAGGACATCTCTCGATACATATTCTCAATCCCTGTGTCGTGGTGCTTCAGAATCCCCTGATCCTTAGCCAAGACTTTTCTTTCTAACAAGAGTATCATGGCAATAATGTCTCTGGAGGAACCACCTTGGAACGATACCCATCATCGCTCCTCATTCCTGCCTAGCCCAACGATCACGTCTATGTGTTTTGAGACGTTCTCTTCTCCCCTGCCTGTTGACATGTCAGTTTTTCTTGACATTGTTAAGATCTTTCAACTGAGGGCACCTTTATCTTTTTATGAATTCAGGTTTTTTCTCCCTCCTCGATTTTTTACCGATTGCCCATTATTGCAATGGGGTTGTCATTTGACTCGTAACCCTCCCTCGCACAAGGGGTATGGGGACAAAGCATTATATTAGTTCTACTCTATTATTTGGCCGAGTCGATGCTTACTCATCATGTCAATGGTAAAACTCCAGTGTTCATCTATGTTGATTGATTACTCGAGTCCAAGCATGGACTCTCTCACAAAGTACTATGCTTAGGTTATCTTCCATGGTTACTTGTGTACATTAGTGTGTCATTCATTTTTGTGCAGTGTGGTTTGATGTGTTAGTTTTCAAACAACTTTTCTGTTTACTATGTTTTTTCTCTGCTTTGCATATGTATGTGACTCCTCACATCGGTTTCACTGATGGTGCTCTGTAGTACCCAGAATCTATCCTTCCTGGCATGGGCCATTTATGATCTTCATGGCGAGTTGATTGATCTTAAAGGTATTTTTTTAGGTCGTACAACTAATAACATAGATGAGTACAACACAATTATCAAATTGTTGTCAGAAGCCATTTCTCTTGACATTTGGGAATTGGTTGTCAACCTGGATTCAAAACTTGTTGTCCTTCAACTCAACAGGCGATATTCTATCAGAAACCCTCAGATATTGAGAATGTATCTATGTATTCATCTACTTGAGAGAAATTTTGATTATATTACATATCATCATATTCCCAGACACATGAATACATTGACAGATGCATTAGCTAATTATGTGTTGGATAGACATTTATGAAACATGTGAAAAACTAAAACAAATCATTTGTACCACAATAAGTGAGAAAATACATATAATATATATATATATATATATATATATATATTATATATTGGTATAATTTTTGATAACATCAAAACCCCAAAAAATAATGTGTGTGTTCAAATAACATCCGTGACTCACAGGCCTCATATATTCGTGGCACGCAGGCCTCAAAAATGTAAATGTTGGACCTAGGAACTAATCAGCATGGTGGTCATGGTAACATGTAACTTTTTCGTGCTACATGAGTCAGCAATCAGTGGATCCAATCAGATACCCACACCGTATGCCTTTGGTACTGGTGGGGGATGTCTCCCACTCGGGCATACTCTGGGATCCCATCAGTCAACCCCTCGAGGTTCCTCGTGATATCCTCCTCGTTGTCACCTCCTTCCTGATAAGGAGTGACATCAAATTGGCAAGCGACACGCTTGGCTATCTGGGACATCCCGATAGGATGTTCTAGTCCAACATCTGCATTGATAAAACAAAATGTTATAAACACACACATATATAAAATAATTAAAGATCAAAAAATTAAAAATTTTATTTTTTACCTTCATCGTCGAAATCCTCCCCATCTGGAAGTGGCATATCCAGATCTCCGTGGAAGTTGGTACTGTTATAAGTCCAATCCTCCACTATGATCAGTTGTCGTCATAACCATGAGAAAAAGGCGGGCTTGTAGGACATATCCTGGCCCTCGGTGATTCTAGGCATCAACTGGCTCCAATAGACCATCCGTGGGTCTCGTGGCATTGATGGATCAACCTTAGTCATCTAGTATTGCAACAATGGAACCCGCTCCAGGAAGAAGGTCACTAGCACAGATCCGAAGCAAAATTGCTTCAGATTCCCCGCCTTAGCTTTTAACAGTTGGCGTTTCATGTTGATCTTCATGGCTTCTGCCCAAATGAAGATCGTCGGTGTTGTACAGTCGATAGCATATAGAAACTTCAACTTGTTTGTTTCATGCTCTGCTTGGGACCCAACCACTCTGTTGATGGTCAACAGTAACACTCTCAGTGTAAGATCTCACACAGTCGCAATCTCAATCTTGCCGCTTTTTGATTTGAGATCTTCTGGGAAATGTTGGGCAAGTAGCATGGATATGCTTGCCCCAATTGGCCTTGACCTATATAGGTTTGCTGGTTCCCCTCTCTGGGACAGTCCTGTGATGAAATAAATATCTGAAGTCTCCAACTCCATCTCTTGGTCACCAATGATAAAAATTTCCCGATTTATGTCCCAGAGACTAACCAGGTATCGAACTAGCTCAAGTTGAGCCCGCATCCTTGGTGTGAGAAAGAACTTGAGGAGCCCACAGTTCCTCAAGGAATCCAAGCAATTTGGATCAACCATTGCTTGGGTGTCCACATCCTTGTGCTCAGGTTCCTTCCAATCCACCATTTTCGACGATTCTTTCCTGTAAAAACCATGTATTCAAGTCAATAATCATTTTTGGCAACTAAAATTTAGATTCAAACAGTGGATTTAAGAGAAAAATTGATTTTTTTCACGGTGTTGGTGCGCCTATCTTAAAAATAGTTGTGCCAACAACGTGGTTGGTAGTTTTAACAACCCCTAGTTGGCACGATTCCGTGCCTGAAAATCACGCCGACCAAGAGCGATTCTTTTTGCCAAAACCTCCCTCAAAAATCCAAAAAATGGATAAAAATAGGTACAAACAGTATGGAAATGGAGCTTAAGGGCTTGGCTCTTACCTGCAACTAATGGCTCGACGAATGACCTCCTGGATCTCCAGTGATCTGCTCTGGAAAAATTAGGGCACAAGTGGGTAAAAAGTTTTTCACACAAAGGTAAAATGGTAAATGGTAAAAAATAATTACTTTTCCCTATTTTCTTTATTTTTTCATGAAATATTAGGGTTTCTAAGTATTTTTGACGTATTTTGCCTCAAAATTTGGATAATTCATTTTACCTTTTGCGCAGTGATAGGTGATGGATGTTCAATGATGGTACCGGAGTCATGTTTCAGCTCTTTTCTCGACTCGCAAAATTCATATGAAAAGATTACAGAGTATTTTTCCCTTTTAACTCGTAAAAGAGAATAAAATGGGGGGTCCGCTTTCAAGCTTTTTTCTGACCCTTTAAACATGAAAAGATTGTTGATCTCTTGTTGTCTTTAACATGTTAAAGGTTGCAAAACGTCGTGCACCTAGTATATGCTTACCCCTTTTTTGGGTTGGGATGCACTATCTACGAAAAAGGTACTCCTTGACTGAAATGTTCAAGTGGTTCTCTCAAGTATCGTTTTCTACCTTTTCGGGCTCGAGAGACACAAATGTATGAAAAGGGAACATGTGGAGTTTTCTTTTCTCTGTCTTTTTAAAACTCTCTAAAAATGAAAAAGATACCGAGTTTCACCTTTTTCGGACTCATTAAAATATTAAACGACATCAGATTCGTCACCATGATGAACATGAGCTTCTCCTTCCTATGTCTTGCTAAACTTACTAGGTCGAATTCATCCGAAGGATGGACTTATAGTGCAAGCATATGCTATCCCCTTCAAGCTTGCGATTAAAAAATAATTGTGGTACTTGTTAGAAATGGTGGGGGAAAATTTGGAAATTTGATCAGTTGTGTCGATAACTCACTCTTGAACATGACACTTTGTGTTTCGTGTCGGGTTGGGATATCCTCCTTTTCATCATTGACCTTCCTGGGTGGGGCCATTCATTTTTTTCCTTCCATTTGATCTCTACCACATCATCATGACCACCAATCCTATGGGTCTTGTTGTCCCTTAAGAAACCAATTTCTTGGTTGTGGAGAAATTGTGCTTAAGACATTAATTTTTATTATGCATGTCACTTATTTGTATAATGTATCTTCATGTGAAGGACTTGACTTTTAAACCTTAATATTAACTGGTACGAAAATCTCAAAATGCCATGTGATGCTGGATATAAATGTTGTGTGAAGAGTGTCTTGAGAAATTAAAGATAATATGTTATGTTTGACAGGAACTATTATTTGTAACTTAGAAGAAATACATAGGTAGGAGCTTTAAATATGGGAGCGCTCTTTTAAGGAGTTTTAACTTTATTCACATAAGTAAACAAATACCTGCAGCTTCATTACCATATTTAAAGAAAGGAAGAAACATAATGACACATAACATAAAAATAACAAAATCATACCCAACATTGTGTGGAAAACTCCTAATTCTTTCATTAATCATCAATTTATCAAGTACACAATAGCATAGTCTTCAGGTTCTTCAAAATTTAGACCTCTTTTCTATAATTTTTCATGTTTTTATACATCATGGAACAGTTCGTAACTACCAAAACTGTCAAACTGCTTAATTACCTTCTAACGGTCTAAAGTAAAAGTCATTACAAAATATTACATTAGAGGGTAAAAGACACCTCATTTTTCTCAAGAAATAAGATAGCATGAAGTAATAGAAATTAAAGTATGATTGGTGATTGTTGCTCACTATTTGAATCTATGGCTTGAGTAGATGGTCCTGCTGATGCATCTTTTGTCTGCTTTATCATCCATTCTTTGCATTTTCTCCATAATGGTACATTTGACTTTGGTGCTTCCTCTAACTTGTCAAGTACTATTCTGCAAGCTGTAATCCTACTATAAGTAGGCTTATCCGTAAATAGAGTCTTCACCATCCAGAGAAGCTTAAAATCTTTGTTAAGGTAGTTCACAACGGTGGCTCCCTTTAATACTGTTGTCTTTTCATGAGTGTTATCAACTTTGCTCTTTGCCTCAACTAGCAAAGTCTCATATGTCTTCCATGGTAGCAAGTTTCCTTGTAAATCCCAGCAAAAGGGAAGCCCAACTCTAAATATTTTATCAAACATGATGTTAAACTTGGAAATTGCTTCCTTCATCTCATTTATATTCTTCTTAGTAGTATTCCTATAAATATTCCTGACAATCATCTTATTAAAATCTATTGCACATAATGTTTTGTCTGGCATGTCATGCTCCTTCAATTCTACAGTAGATTTAGAATTAATGAAATTTATCATCCTCTTTGCAAACTTTGATCTATCTAAATCTTTTTGTTTATTTTTCATGACCACCTCTTCCATGTCTTGGAATAGTGTTTTCTCTTAAGATATGATAACAATAATTTCCCAAATGCCCTTGATAACCTCAATGACTTCATCCCATAGGATTTCCCTGGCTTGAATCAAGGACATATTGCCCTTCATTTTTTCCTTTAGCCTTTTGATTTCATCTTCAGCCCTTAGAAGATCTTCCCTGTACTTCTTTGCATTTTCTTTCTCCCTTCTTCCTTCTTTTTCACTCAAATTCAATAGCTTGCAAGATATTTCCAACTCTCTTTGGGCTTTCTTTACATCATGCTCAACCATTTTATGCTCTGTTCCCAACTATAAAACCTGTGCTGCTGGATCATCTATGTTGGCTGGCATTACTATTGTACAAACATGAGTGTCTACCTGTCATTGCAGCTTGTCCAAAGATTCTTTAAGTAAAGAAACTTCTTCATTTTTCTGCAACACATCCTGTAGGAGCTTTTCCTTTTCATTTTCCACTTTAGCTATCCCTGCAGCAATGGGATGCTCACCTATAGGTAGATTGAACTTCTTTTTCAAAATTCCAATGTCTGACTTAGCAGATTGCAATAATTTATGAATAGCAAGTTGGTCATCAGGATTGACACCTATTTTTATGATAATTTTCTTTAGCTCATCCACCTGAGCATTCAAAGCTCTGGAGTTGGCTTTCTCCAACTTTAATTGCTGAATTACCTTATTTAGCATTTTTTCTGCCTTAAGAGCTACTGAATTTGTTTTATGTAAATCATTTACGATCAATTGCCCAGTTTTCATGTGAAAATTGATCTTGTCATGCATTGGAAGCTTGTGAGTGTCAACAATTAAATTCACAGTCTTGAAATTACTAGTGTACCCCACTGATATTTCAATAGGATGAGAAAAAACATTTTTAAGTTGGCTCCTCTCCAAATCCATAGCAGATAACAATCTAGTTTGTTCAGGAGCAACTTGAGACTCAACTTGAGCCTCCATATTTAACTTCACCTTCTTGTTTCTTTCAACTATTTGAGAAAACATACTTTGAATTAAAGGAACCTAATCATGAGCAAGTTCTCTGGAAGATGGGGAAGCAGGGGCACCTTCTGTTTCTCCTAACTGAATATCCAAACCAAGTTGTGCTGAAGACATTGCATCCATAAACTTAGTCCTTTTTCTACTTTAGATTCTTCCTCATCCAAATCAATGACTTCTTCTCTAACCCTCTTGACACCCTTTTTTGTGATACTAGGGGTTTCAATCTCTGTCCCCTGAGTGTTTTGAAAACCTCCATTTGCCAATTTCTCTGTTTTAGGTGTACTTTTATGTATAAAGGTTGAATATCCATTCTCCAGCCTTCTCCTTGAAATAATTTGATGAGGGTCATAAGCCCACTCAACCACCTGTAAAAGACACATATCATTCAATAATATCTCGACCTCTTGGGTAGTTTGTCTGGTGTTCACAATGAAGGGTCCCACTACTTTGGTAAACTTAAAGAAATAGCCTTTCTTCATAGGAACAAAATGAACTTGATCTACATTCAATCTCTGCTTGATAAATTCAAGGGAAAAAGGCCTCATTGGCACAAATTTTGGTAGCCTATAAGGCTTGACAGACGCTCCATAAAGCCTGATCTTTTCATGCTCTTCAAAGATGAACCAATCTCCACACCTCACATTTTTATTCAATTGAGGAAATTCTTGAGCTTTAGGAAGAAATGTTGGGGGCAAGGTTCCATTCAAGATCTTATAAGCCATTGGAAGGAATAAAGAAGTGAACTAAAATAAACCACTATCTCCTGGGTCACCCCTTATCAGGTTTGTCCAGAATACCATTGACTGCTTATTTTTATTGATGTCAACAACATTTAGTCCCAAATCTGTAAAATGTTCAACATTCTGGTACATAAATAAATAAGTAATAATTGAAGGAAACTTGAAGGACCTAGTGAGAGGCAAAGTCATGAACTGGGTATTGATAGTATCCACCCAAAATGTTGGAATATCTAGTACTATCTCCGGCTTCATCATTAAAGAGAAAAATTCCAGAACTACTTTATCAACCTGCTTGGAGTCTTCTTTTCCTAGAATCTTAGAAATTACTTGCAAAACAGGTCTTATATCAACTGCAAATATTTCTAAAGAGAAGATATTCCCATCTAGGGAGAATTGACCAGATTTAGGAGCCAAGAAAGAGGTAACATGAGAAATTTCTTGAGGAGACATGTTCACATATTATGAAACCAGAGGCTCTTCAATAAAGGCGGTCAAAGTTCCAGATACAGGGTAATTCAAAGCTTGGTGTATTAATTGTGAGGTTACTTGAAAAACACTCTCCCCTGACTGATTCATTACAAAGCACTTCTTAGGGTACATTGCTGAGGCTAGCCATTGAATAAATTTAGGCAATAAATGAGTCCCGGGGAAAAATGTAGCTAAAACACCTAACCTAACCATTTCCATGAATATAGGAGACTTTTTATGGTTCAGAATGACTTCTTGATATAGTGAAAGATGCTTAATTGTGCAGAGCATATCAGAAATATCATGTTTGACATCCATTAATGGGGTATGGATGACTGAGGAAGAACTTTCTTGTTTGGCCATGGTGTTTGTAGATGATAGTTGCTAGTGACAGTTGCTGGTGACAATTGTTGTGACAGTTACTAGGATGGTTGCTGACTCAGAATGCTGAACTGGAGGTGAGGTTGCTTAGTACTAAAAATAAAAGACTAATGCAATGGGGTTTTACCTTTCTTTTATATATATGGTAAGAAAAATAGAGGGAAACCCTGTAATTAATGTGACTAATTAATGGAGCGGCAGATGAGGTGACAGGGTACGGTGGGTGAGGTGGACGGTAATGAATGAGAGTGGTGAATGACGTGGAGGAGATGAAGTGGAGTGAAATGATGGGGGTGGCTTGCTACGGGGGTAAGGAGTGTATGGGAGGTTCATCAAGTTTGAACCCCTGTAGCGATCTCAGGCTGTAGATCTTAGTCAACTACCTGACGTCATGGTCAATTGCGGGGGTTGAGCCTGAGTTATAACTCGTGCTCGTTGTTCCCCCGCAGAGCACTTTACCCGCCTCTTGTGCCATCGCTTGTTTATATTTCATAATACTACTCGAACTTTAGTATATGGGTCAGGGCCCCACCTTATATTGGTTTTGAATGCCATCAATAATATAAATTAAATCACTTCTTTCAGACTTTCAAACTCTCTTTTGATTTTTAAACATAATATTTGATTTTTTATTTTATTTTTTGTGATAATATTGAAAATGAAATTCAAATGATGATGGATGCTGTTATCACTTAAAACCACAATTCACCTATGTCCAAAGATTCATATAAAAATTTGTTTGAATCAATAGGTTTCTATGTGTGTCACTTTGAAATTAGAATTTCAAAGAGTATTGATGTGAGTCCTTGTAAAAAACCGTTAGATGCCCTCCATCATTATTGTTTAAGGCATGTCTTGTCTTGTTTGCGTCATTGGTATTTTGCGCGGTTTCGCAGCGCAATCTGATTGGCTAATTTAGCTGCGCAATCATTTTTTCCACCTTTTCGCAGCGTATCATCTAGCAGCCATTTCGTAGCGCGGTTTGTCAATTCATAATTGTCTGCGCTACGAAATCGGGGATTCGGGGTTTTTTGCAGCGCATTTTCTTGAAATGTCAAATCTGGGGAGATGAGTCATTAGGTCCATTCACATTTTGTCAGTTAATGTCTTCTCCAGGTCATGATAGGTTATCATTCCACCATCAGATTTAGGATCACGCACATGACAATTATTTTAAGAGATCTTATGAGGTATGGTAGTGTCATAATGTTTATTCATGGTGCGTTAACATGCCTGTTGTATGACGAGTGTTTGAAAAGTGCAAAGAAGCCCGAGCTTTCATTTAAAAGGAATTGTAGCAAGCGAGCCTGTTCTCTAAAATCCGAAGCTGTATTGTGAATTGTAGTTGCTGATCAGTTCTTTGTGTGAAGATATTCTGAGCAAGATGGAGAAAAGAGTACATCGATCCGGAAGGTGCCTAAGAACCGAGCCAGAGGGGCTTGATCTTACACTCAGAGATGAAGGTGTAGCATGAGCTTTTAAAAATGCTGGCTGCTGGAGGTTTTGCGAAAAGTTGAAGGGAGGACATACAGAGGTAACGAAAGCTTTTGCACTAAATTTCACTGGCTTAAATTCTAAGGTGTCAATGCTAGAGTTCCCTGTGTCTCCACAAGCCATTTCTACTGTCACTGAAATTCCGAGAGGTGGACAAGAGTGGTTCAAGAATTTCAAGTTTAACATGACTCCCTGTAAGGAATTTTTGAAGGATCAATATGTAAATGAGGACCTCACCAGAGCTGTGCCAAGGAATTATATAAAAGAACATTATGCTCTGCTCCTTACAGGCATCCAGAAATACCTCACATGTGAGGGAAGGTACACCAAAGTTTATTCTTACCATTTCAAGCTCTTGTTACATTTCACAGGTAAAGCATCAATAGACCTCCCTTTCTACTTATTCAGAAGCCTTAGTAAAATGTGCGACAAAGTTCAGTTAAAGAAAGATGATTGTGAAACTTCCCTGTTCCACCATGGTTTAATAAAGTTACTGGTGTTAGATAGTTTGCAAAAAATTGGTAGAGATTGGGACTCTTTTATTTTTATGGCCGGTTTCCAAAGCAAGACAGGTCTCACTCCATTACCAGATAGGGAAAAAGAAAGAAGATTTGAAGAACCTACCTTGGCTGAGCTCAGGAAGGAGGTAAAAGACCAAAAGAAGTCCAAAACTAAGCCAAGGAAATCAGAGAAGTCTGTGGTCACAAAAGAGACACCCAAGTCATCAAAGGAGAAAATCAAACACCAGAAAGATGCATCAGGGCCAAGTGGAATTGAACAAGTAACAAGAATAAGAACCAGAAGTCAGCTAAGCAGAGAAAAAGGAAAATCAATAGCAGAGGAAGAAAGCCCTATGTCAAAGGCTAGTCTAAAGGATTTGCTGGAGGCAATTGATTTCGAACAAGCCACATCAGTGCAGGTTGAGTCAATGCCTATTGACCTAACCCAGTCATCAGCTGATAGCACCAAAAAATCAAAAGCCTAAAAAAGGCTAAGGTTTGAAGAGTCTGGTAAGGAATTTATGGTCAAACCCCGAAGGCCAATCACCAGGAGACAAATCCAAGCAGCGGAGCAAGTCCACAAAGATGAGGTAGCTGTCAAGGTAACTGCAACAAAGGAAATTAGACAACTGCCCAAAGCAGAGAAGGCAGAAGAAATCAAAAGAAAGATATACACTAGAGGACAGGCCAAAGAAATGGAAAAGCAGATAGCTCAGGCAGAAAAAGCAAAGGAGGTCAAAAAGAAAGATATGAAGAAAAAAGTTCCCATTGTCAAGGAAACTAAAACCTCATCTTCCAAGGAGAAATGGGAGGCAGCTGAGGAATAAATGGCTAATTTAGAGAAAACTGTATCAGAAATTGCAGCCATGGAAAACGAACTTGCAAAACTAAAAGCTCAGTTAGGCAAGTTAGCTGCCAAATAAAAAATTGTGAATTTTTAAGGTCAGATATTGCTCCAAGTTTTTGTTTTATTTTTCTTAAGTTCATTGGTTTTTGAGGCATGTATAAAAGGAAGACAAATTAGGAATTTTGGAGCCAAAAGCGAAGCTGTAACAGTCTCAAAATAATTGGTAAATTCATTAAAGATTGTAATTTTGGAAAGGAACAGCAGTTTCGTAGCGCGCTACGAAACTGCTGTAGGTGACTGTTTTTATAGAAAAAATGAAATTGATGCTGAGGTTAGCAAATTTTGTAAGGGAAGGCTTCGAGGATAGGAAAGAGATCATAAAAGGCTGCCAAAACATTCAAAGAATGACAGATGTAAGCATTAGAGCAAAAAGGTAGAACATTTTGGTTTTTTGCTAAAGTCTTCCTAAAGCTACTTTATGACCGTAATATTAAGGTTCTGGTAGGGTTACCGAAATTTTGGGTTGAACACATGTCCAGTTCACAACGCATCCAGATCCTTAGGCATATGGTGTTAGGCATGGTCATCAAAGATATTAAACAGCTTCAAGCACGTTCTTTTGAAAATAAAGATGGATGGAAAGCAGGGGCCGTGAAAACAGAGTATATATCTTCACCAAATGTTGAGTCATCAGCACAGTTGGAATCTAAGGCAGCTCGTTCAGTGAATGCCTCTCAAATGCATTTCAGCCACTACAGGAATAGTACAAGTGTCGAAGATCAAGAGGGAATCATGCACACAAGGAGATATAATTAGAGTTTGAATAGGAATAGGACTCTATGTATTGAAAGCACAATACCTGTGTATTTAATAAGTTAGTTTAAATATAGATAAGGTAATTAATGATAGGTTTTCGAGCTCCCCTCATGCTGGAGGAGGAGACTCAAGGTAGTCTAGTTTTGTTTCCTATATATAGGAAAAACTCTGATGTAAAAAGGGTTGGAGATTTTTTTATCAAAAGACAGAGTTTTCATATTGGCTTATGTAAAGTGTTTTGACAGTAATAGAAAGTACATTGTTTCTT